>VIBL01000417.1:0-197011 GCA_008271625.1 Lutraria rhynchaena
TATCTGATGTAGGAAAAACAACAATAGTAAATGGTATTATATCACACAGTATACAAAATACAATGTAGATCGCTGTTTAATTCTTAACTCCAGTCTGAAGATAATTCTAACAACTTTATGAGGTTCTGTCTGGCTTTTCAAAGGAAATAAATCAGTTATTTTTCAAATACATGCACTAGTTATAAGACCAAAAAATGGCGGCCGAGTTTCGACATCAAATTTGTTGTAAAAATTCTGAATGGTTAAACATGCCAATGAAAGAACAGAATGTAAATAAATTAACTAGTAGTAGAACTGACTCTTGGCATTAATGCGAATAAACAAGAAGATACCAGCACAGTAGGGGGCAAATAAACTGTCTATCGAAAAAAAATTGAAATCTAGTCCATAAAAATGTTGTAACAATGTAGGCTGATAAACGACGAAAAATAATGAGTTTGTTGGCCGGACAACATGCTGCTGATTCTATAACTGACTTATTACTTACTTTATCACGCTCACTGTTCGCACGTGATGCAAGTTGTTTCTGTTCTTCATTAGTGCGTGATAAGCGTCTGGCTTCATCTAATATTTTATTCATTTCTATCTGGACATGAGGAGGCACCTGAGAATTTTCATTGTCAGATAAACGTTTACGAATCTCAGCGTTTTCACCCATCAGAGTTTTAACGTACGCATCTCTTTGGTTATTGTATTCCTGCCATCTTTTGTTCATATCGGTTATCTGTGAAAGAAAGCGTTCGTCTTCATCGAAGCTAAGGTGATCATGCACTTTTAATCAATCATCGGGTCCTCAAGAACGTAGCAAAAGAATTATTAGTGCGATACACGAGAACTTTCTCATTCGAAGCCCTCTGAGCTGAACACAGCTGCCGACCCAGAAACTATGTACAGGACTGAATTAATGAAATAATTTACTTGTTACAAAAAAGTCCTAATCTAAAGACCTCTCTAATCGGAACAATTTATTGGGTCAGAACATGTTTGATATCATATAAAATAGACAAGCATCGTTTTAGAATTATCTTTGAGTATGGATAGCGAAAACTGGTGACATAAGCTTACCATACCTCTTTCAATTTTTGTTTAAGAGCGGAAACTTCTTCTGCTGAAGTACTGCTGTGGTTGCTATCTTTTGCACACTGTAAAAGGATAATTTAGGATTAATACAATAAAACCAGGCTATTGAGACCATCTTTGGTACCAGACAAAAATATTTATTTTTATGAAGTTAGATTCAAATGTTTATATTTATGCACTGGAATTTAAGAACTGAGATTTAGAAATTGAGATTTAAGCGCTGAGAGATTAGAATTAAGTTTTGAGAACTGATTATTTTTATCTGCGTAAAGCACTGAAGCTTGAAAAGTGAGATTTTTAAATGCTGAGATTTGTCAACAGACTTAGGTGCTGAGATTTATGTTTTGAGTGCTTAGATTTAAGGGTTTTATATTTTAAAAGCTGAGATTTGACATTGAGATTTAAGAGCTGAGATTTGAAATTGAGATTTAAGAGCTGAGATTGGAAATTGAGGTTTTAGCGCTGAGATTTAAAGGATGAGAACTGACATTTTGAGTTTATAAATAAAAATTTCGGATTTAGCGGAAGGTGTACTTAAAGGTGTCTATTTGTTAATACGCTCACATCCGATAAATATATTAGATAGCTTGAGTTTCTTCTTAATAAGTATTTATAATAAACATATCATGTAGTGCAGACACAGCGAACAATTCTTTATAGATGGTAATAGCACACAATTTGATAGAAAATGTACTGGTCAGAGTGTAGGGGAGATACTCCCCGTAAGCTCCCACCTCTATCCGCTCATCTATTTTACCTAGATGATGCAGAATGATCTAAATGGCGTTGTTTGATTTATGCGCATAGATATTTTATTATCTAATGTAAGGTACGAGATTACCTAGTAATCAAATACATCAAGGTCTTTTTAGTTCAAAATTAAGCACTTTATAGACCGAGTGAAGGTCGCGCATTTAATTTCCGTTCTTCAATTTACGGAAAATGAATCAGCTATTTTCAATTTCATGCTCTAGAAAAATCTATTTTCACAGATCACGAGCATTACTTGTCATTCAATAGATAAAAAAACTGGAACTTTAAAAGTCACGCCATGGATATTTCAAAATACTAATTTGTTTGAGCGCGTGGGTGTATGTCAACAGGATCCGCCCGGTAACCAATGTGCCGCATCTAAAGATTATGCAATACAATTTTCAATAAACACAACATTAATACCACGATCTGGTCAGTACACGCAAAAAATCTGTTAAGACGATAATGGGTGCCCTCAAAGCTAAGTTGAATGTGGCATTTAAAGCGTGATTTCCGCTCTCGCTTATATAAAACACCAACAACAGGAAAATCTTTCACTTGTAAACCAGCGAATAAAAACAAACGAGGTTTCTGATTGGCTAATGATATACACGGAAGTCTTTAGTCGATAATGAGGGCCGTTCAGAATTGAACTTCGAATACTATTTTTCATGTAAACATCAGCAGACGATAAATTACTTAACAACCCTGTTTTATCACAAGTCCAAAATTTAGAGCAATCAGATAAAAGATAAAATTTGAGTAAATTAACTTTTTTATCATTTCTTAAGGCGCATTGGTTGGAATTCATTTTCCGAAAATATTATTTTTTCCATTAACAACTGAGGATTTTAAACAAATCACGTAAATATGACGTTTAATTTAACCACAACACGTAGATTGATATCGGGACATGAATTGTAATAATTCTAACACTTTTATCTTTATCATCACCTGTTTGTTTAAACCACTTTTGAATCACCCGGAAGTTTTAAACGACCACATTTTACGACAGTCACGAAACATGGCCCAATTCTGTCAAAAGTAATTTGCAGCCTTGCCAAGTATACGCAGTTACAAAGATAAAAAATGTATAACGATTGCTATCTATGCTTTTGAACGTTTGCCATAAATATACTTCATTGCAAATAGGAAGATCAAGGGGGGGATTCGGCCAGAAGATGATATGCATTACACGGAGACCTTTCATGTTTGAGTACACCCATTATCTCAGAAGGGCAGGAAAATAAGGAGGTTTTAGTTAAACTGGTTTCTGCTATTATCATTCCAAATGTGGGATATTACATCATTATGCAAAGAAAATGACTCGACCATAACAATGATACAATGACAATGAAAGATTTACGGGAAAAAATGCAGCAAATTTTCCGACTATTCACCAATAACGTGATGACAGCTTGTATATATTAATGATTACCGCAGTTACACAAAACTTGGTTCAATCAATTATTACTGACATCAACCTGATACTCACGTTAACAGCGTGTTGGTTTTCAATGACGTATTTCGTGACTTTCAGGTGAAGGTCAAGATAAAGTAAAGCGAATACATAAACCATACTATTTAAGGCAAATTAGTTTCGAACGGTTACAAATGATTCATGCAGCTGCTGCTGCTGCTGCAGCTGATGATGATGATAGGTTGGTTATCAAGATTGTCATGAAGAATGCGTTGGTCCATAAGTTTTTAGACGAAATGATGCTGCTGATGCTGTTCATGACAGAGAAGATGATAATTCCAGTCTTAGTTTTGGTAATGATCATGATGATAGTACTGTATGATGACGGCAATTATGACTTTACTGAAAGTGTAATTTCCACAGGGGGCTAGCACGTTGAAGGGGTGGTGTATAATGGTGTATTAGGCTAAAAATGGCCACACGGACCAAAAACACCTATATTACATACATACATATACAAGGGTTACATGTATTTAGTATGGTAATTCTTATCAATTTGGTGTTGCGAGGTCGCGTTCGACTAAACGAAATTTACGATTTTTCGGAGGAAAAAGATTAAATACCAGCTTCATTGTTTTGGATTGGACAAAGTGCTTACTGGCTATGTGTAGTATAATGTATTAGCTATCTGTAGACACCAGTTATTAGAAATTTGAGCGATTCCTTAGAAAGTTACGTAGTTTTAAATAAACCTGGTGCAGAAACTGTCATTTCGGAAGTTGTAACCCTTGTATATGTATATATATGATATACGTGTTTTTGGTCCGTGTGGCCATATTATACTCCATCCCTTCAACGTGCTAGCCCCCTGTGGTAATTTCCAGCCAGTGAGCTTGGCATTAAAGAACGCATTAGGGGCCACCGTGGTCTCTGATTAGTAATCACTTGCTCCTCATCGCGGTGAGTTCGAATCACAACCGGAACAAGGCAAATTTCGCATGTATTAACAAGGAAACTGCTCAGCTAGCATACCGAATGCGGGTGATTCCACTCAGATGTACGCAAAAAACTGGAAATGTCGCAAAAATGACCCTGGAAGTTGGTGCGACGTTAAATCCCAGTGAAAAAAAAGAACTTACCGATTTCAATGTAGCCTGTACCAATTTATCAGAAGCGTGACCTTTCTCTTGCAGTCGTTTAGCAAGTTCTTGGCACTGTTTCGCCACGTCTTCTAACTGTTTTTGTAGCACATGTGTCTCTTCCGAAAGGGTCGAACATAATGTATCCCGTGACGTCAGCTCACGTTGCAAGTAATTCAATTTTTCACGAAGTTCATTAATTGTTTTGTCTTTATCATTATCTGAAGCCCGAAGAACTTGTTCTAATTCGGTATATCGAGTTTGTTGGTTAGTCAAATACAACCTGAGTTCAGAACATTCTTTTTCAGTTTCTTCGCATTTCTGAAAAATAAGAATAAACAGAATAAAGACATGTAAATATTTCTCTTCATATCTGTCTTACTTGACAATGATCTTAAGGTGCCGCCATAATTGAGTGGTTAGCGTCTCTGACTAGTAATCACCAGTCCCTTACCGCTGGGAGTTCGAATCCCAACCATGACCAGTCAGACAAATTTCATGTGTGAAGAAGCTGTCAAGCTATGTTACGGAATGTCGGTGGCTCTCCACAGGTGTATGTATACCTATAGTCTTCATCTACCGTTTAATGTGGAAAAGTTGCCCAAATGTTCGCTGTTGATGCGACGTTAAATCCTGGGAAATAATATTTATATATTCAGTGAAACATTGATGTATTTAGCTCATAGTGTCGTATACTTAGAAACAAGTGTTTCGAGCCAGGAAGATCTTTGATCCCCCTGTTTGTACATTCAATATATGCATGATTACTCGTTTCTTAACATTTATTGTCCATAAGGTAGTATATGACTATTTTTTCATCAATACAATCGCTGATTCTTGTTTTCGTTTCCCACGGAACCAACATCAATTAGTAGTTTGACAACCATAAAGATCAAACAATGATGAATGGGACACTTACATAATCGACCTATGACATTCATGACAATTATCCTCTGTATTCTGAATGGAAGACATAAGAGTTTGTATTTGCTTTGTGTAGTTTTAACGCCCATTAATCATCAGTCTTTCAGGTTTTCATTTATGTAATTGGACTATTGGCTCTGTGCAGTAAAACCCCGATAATGAGACCACTTTCGGGACCCAAAAAATCGGTCGTGATAATGAGGTGGTCTTATTATCTAGTTGAATTATGAGGGAGGTATTGCAAGTCGGTCCGGAAATAAGTGGTCCTTATAGCAAGGTTGTTGTACCATTGAGGTGATTGCTATTTGAGTTTTCGCGGTGTAAACGGAATAATAAAACGGTAAATAAACTGCCGTTCTAATGAGAATGTCTTAACATTGACATGGTCATTAAGTCAGGATTAACAGTGCATGATGAAATACATTAACAAAATATATGTTGTAATGTATACATCAAGAACGAAAATGTAACCATTACGAGATTACATGGTACTAAATATAGGCCTAATCAAAGGTTTCGCTTACATGTGGATTATACCTTGTTTTTAAACACTGATTACATAAGTAATTGAATGTAGAAAGAATGTTTATATATTTGAAAACAAGAAATCGCGGACAGAAACTGTTTCATAAATACTAGTACCATGTGGTTATTAAACAATGACTTTAAAGAGTGTAATGAACACACAATGCACGGAATTAACACTTGGAACGACCGAGAATATAATTTCCCTGAAGTTATATCCGGCGAAAAATGACGCCGATCATGTAACAAAGAAATAACTAGGTCACAAAGACTGTTGAATGAATACACGTGAATAGCTTTTTGTCCTTCCATACAAGTCGGTTTTGCAACTAAGACCCTAGAATCCGGTTAAAAAATACTCTTTTTACAAAACAATTTGAATACATTACCCGTTAGCCGCGGTCGTGGGCCAGTGGTTAGTGCGCTGGACTTGTAACCCGGAGATCCGGGTTCGAATCCCGGTCGCGGCAGGCAAACTGGTTATTTGACCCGGTTGACGTAAATAACTGAAAAACTGTTGAAATACAGCGTTAAACCCCAGTGACAATAAGTCACATAAAACAAACAAACAAACAAACATTACCTGTTGCAACTTCGCGAACTCCTCTGGGTCTCCAGCCTTTGACTTCACCAGATTGCGCAATCTTTTGTTCTCACGCGTTAAGTTATCTAGCACAGTCTTTGACGTTCCGGGTATGTATTGTTCACCCTCGTGTGGTAGAATATCGCTAGATAAGCCATGAGTCACTAAACGACTTTGCAAAGTTCTAACCGTTGCGTCCAGAATAGCGCACTTCTTTTGTAATGCTGCAACCTCGTGTTTGGACTCCTGTAACAATTTAGATACAGTCTCTGTACTTTCCTTTTTAAGTTTGTAACTCTGGTTTTCTTCTTGAAGTTTCTGCACAAGAATTCTGAAATGTTCCACCTTCTCTCTGTAATGATCGCGCTCCATTTCCGGATTGAGACTCGAACCCGACGAGCTGACTATGGAGCGAGGGTATTGGGTTATTGGCGACTGGCGTGGTGCGACGTCCGACATGACTCTTGTTTTATTTACTCACAAATTTACAAAATCTCTTACTGTTTATTTGACTGAAATGACAAGAACAACGTACGATACAAACTTTGTAGCGGAGTATATATCTTTAAGTCATCCTTAAAAATTGTTTTAACTGCGGGTATACGTGTAATCCTTTGTTACAATTATATACTTGTACTGATAACAAAAACTGAAATAATAAGAACGATTTTTTGTCCAATCGCAAAAAGAAGAATTTTTAGGGTCGGGAATGTTTGAATGAGTCGGTTACATAACTGTAAACTATATTGTAAAGGATTTTCAAGGCCTTTTATATACTTATTTGAAATCATAAAAAACATACATGTGATAAAAACATATTTTTGTCCTCTGGGCAACACTTAAATCGGCGTCCTTTCGTAACAGTATAAATAAAGAGTATCACAGATAACAAATAATAGTGTGGTACGGTCTAAATTGCATTTTAGCGAAATGCATTCTTTGCGCTATTATGTATGGAAACCGGAATACGAACTTTACTATATCTGATCGGAACTGTACGAAAATATGGCGTTTTCTCGATTCCACTAGGACAAAGGGCAATTTATGTAAATACAAAATACACTTCCATTGTATCATAATGTATGATTCAAATACTGTCAATAATAGTATTTTATTCTATTAAAAACAAATAAAACGAGAGTTTCATAGATGAACTTTCACAAAAATCAGTATTTCAGTAATTATGTTATCTGTAATACTTACATAAACACTTATAAATAATTATACTTTTACATACCAGTTTGTTGTGTAAAATTGGGTTAACACTAAAATAATCCACAGTTTGGTTTCAATTTTATAATCTCCTTACAAAAGTTAAAACAATAATTATTAGTTCTCCAAATATTCATTCCCCAACAATTTCGGCTACTTTTGATACGCCCCTTGTACGTATCATAAACCGTCTAATATCACAATTTGATAAATACTCCACTAACTCGACTCTTTTCAAAGTCAATAACCGCGTAGAATGAAAAATGGAAGTTATGGCAAAGCAAAACTTGAACTCCCCGCAACGTTGTTTCTAGAAAATCCCCTAAAATACCTGAATTACGCAGTACATGTACTGGATGTGAACAAACAAGCCGCTATTATGTCTGTTCTATTTATAGAACTCGGGAATTTCCCCAGTACGAATCAGCAAGGCTTGACGAATGAATAATGTGGTTTAGATACGGTAAACCGCGATATTGAATTACTCATGCACAAAGATAAAAAAGAAATTACTGGTTCTTTGTTGAAATTTCTTTGTTATTCCCACATTTTGAATAAACAATTATGCCTTTGTAAGTTTAATTGGGTTATAGCGAATAAGTTCACAAAGCCCTCATGGTAGAGATCACCTGATTTTAAGGCCATTATTGGACTTAACTCCATAAAAAACATCAGAATACCCCCCCCCCTTTAAACATTTGAAATTATACCTTTTTAAATCACCAGAAATTTCTCCCTCCAACATTAAAAATCAGAAATCGCCCTCCTTTAGTTCCCAGAAGAACCACCGTATATATAGAATCCTCCTTATATACAACCGTATGTCGCTTATTAAAAGTGGTCTATTTGTACAGGTCGGACTGTATAACATCAACAATAAAACATGGATATTACGGCCACATTTTGAACCAAGTAGATCCGGGTCATAACATCAATGTGGTCTTATGACTTAAAATCTAGGTAAGATATTAGTATCGAAAACTCGTCACCAAAACAAGTTGTTGTTATACTGAGGAGGTCGTTAAAAGAGGTTTTGCCGCATATCAAGTACAATATGTATAGCAGTTTATGAATAACTTTTCCGGTCCGCGTCATTTAAAAGAAATTTAATTACCCGGTACAAGTGCGTTATCACACGTGATAATATAGCTCATGTCATTTCATAATACTATCAAACGCGGATCGCGGGGTCGCGTAAATGACATTTCACACTTAAGTGGTTTCTATGTAAGTGACTGTGGGGAAATTGGAATTGTTTAAAATACGATAAACCTTGGACGAGCTAGGTTCAATTAGTGGGACAAACGACATAATGCTTGTATAAATTTTAATGAACGTAATTGATTTCGGAAATTATAGTGTAACAAAAATGATACTAATACATCAACTTCAATATTTCCTTAACTAACCATTTCTTAGAAATTTGTAGAAACACTATTGGGCGCGCATGACTCTATATAAAGCGTCATTTCGTGGTTTCAATTGATGCAATTTTAGTAAATCTTCTTTCAAATCAAATGATAAAGCACTCAGCGTGGGAAAATTGTATTTTCCATTCGGAGAAACCGCCTCCTACTAGTTGATAACCTGCGAGGGCTGGTTAGGTCACAGGACCATCCAAGGCAAACGACATATGAATTTTTATTCAGTTACCCAGTCAAAATGGGAGGATACTCCGAAAGTACAAATGCATAAGCAATGGGTGTGTACAGGACTGATCTTAGGTACGCCCATGGATTTATCTTTCTTATCATACATTATTGATAAACGATTGTGTCACTAAAAGTGGTATACAGAGATGGGAATTTTCTAGTTTCATTGCTTACTTAATTCATTGTGGTTCACATGCGCGTGATGAAGTTTATAATGTAATAGTTGATATCAACCAAAGTTATCTTTCGCACTCAATAAATAATCGTTCAATTTGCCACTCCCACATCGTATATCACTAACATTACTAAGAAAAACAATAGTAGGAACATTTTACGTACAGCCATACCTCGATATTAAAAATGCCATCAAGACCAAAATAATTTTTTAGTACTGAGTTGGCCTCGTCATTAATTTGAAATATGGAGAAAACGTTGTAACTTGTCCAAAAATAAGTGGTCGTTATAATGAAGTCTTCATATTGAATTTGTCGCTAAGTAAGGCTTTAGTGTATTGAATAATTGTACCAGTTTGTCAAACATGTATGTAAAGATCTCGGTATGGATTTTTCTTATTTATCTTTATGATTAATGTGGTGTCTCACTGTAAACCCCGGGAACTTCATTCTTTTCAAACCAATAATTTATTCCGCACCAAAATAGCTTTTTTTGGAAAAGATTTTAAGATAACGAGTTAAAACTTTTCTAAAGTTAAAATGTAAGCCTCGATGACTATACACGTGTTTTTATTGTTTCATAGTTTGGCCTTCTGAATTATTTAATGTAAGTACATTTGTAAATCAATACCCTACAGACATTATTTTTTGTTAAACTTGGGTATTTCCTTAGTATTTTAAACGAATTATATGTCAGTAGATAAGCGTTTGCTAAACCTTGCTCGATTTATTTTGTATACTAGCTTATTACATTTCAATTACTTATTACACCGGCGTAAACAGAAAACACCTCAATTTCAAAGATACGTGCGCTGGTACATATTTACTAGCGTACTTAATCAAAGATTATTACGCAAGAGCTGTGGTAAACATTGTGTTGTTTACCTCGCTGATTTACTATCTGAAACCGGTAAATATTTTAGGGTTCATTATTAAGATTTCTTCGTTCGCTGTCTCCTAATCATACTGCTTAAAATATTGACAAATTGAAATATTAGGGTTCAAAAATGTGTGAAAACATCCTTTTGAAGTTGTCGCGTATTATGACTATATTTTAACATAAAAAGGGATATGAACCCCAACATACCAACAAAAGTTTACAATCCTCCTCAAAAGAGCCTCGGACCTCAATTAAAATTTAATTTGTTTGAAATGATTTAAATCTGAAAAGACCATATCAATACAGTAAAACACGGTTAAAGTGAACTCGGATATTGTGAAGAATCCTACACAGTGAAGTATAGCTGTTCCCCCGGATGCGGGCTTCTTTGTTTCATTGCCATGACAATAGTGAAATACGAATTGGAAATAATTATTCGGGTCCCAAAGATTTCACTATAACTGTATTCTACTGTATCCATATCTACATTAATGGTTACCGTCAGAAGATGCCAGTTCGCGATAACATGAACTGTATTTATTGGAAACACCGTAAGCCCAGAAAAAAGAAGGTCAGGCAGGTCCCAGAACTTTTCTATTTTTAACTAAATATACTTTTCGGACTTCAAAAGTACGATTCGTCCTTAAATATCTTCGGACATTTAAATTTTCTGGCCCAAACAAAATAATTGATGTTGCGGCATTTAAAAATAATTAAAACGTTGCTGATCGCAGGTTATCGGACGAATAGTTCAACAAATACACGCCACTTAAATATGAAATTATTCATGTTCATAATCGATCAAACACGAAATTTGCGACATCCCAAATCAGTACAGTCAAACTTAACTTGGTGTCCACCCGCGATAACTCCAAGGACCTAAATATTGGTGGCATTTTGAATCAACCTCTGATGAAAGTACATCTCTAATAAAGGCCATATTTGTCTATCAAATAGTTGGTCTTTGTGTACACATTTGATTGTAGTCACACTAGAATTGTACAGTGCAACACCGTTATAGTGAACTCGGATACAGTGAAGTATTTATTTTTTACGAACATAGTATTTTTTATACATTGATATGGTATTGTGAAACATGGATTTAAAGAAGTCACTATTGGTATTCCGGTCCCCTGGATTTCACTATAACCGTGTTCTACTGTAAACCAAAGTTTGACTATTAATATTGTGCGAAGAGGAAGAAATGTTAAAATTTTATTTCGCGTACTTTAAAGATAATATTTAGCAAACATCCGCATAGTATAATTTTACATTTTCTTACCTTTATCTGTACCTTCGTGAATAAATATTTACAATACGAAGTTCTTAAGTCTATATTCATGTCACGTTGTAGTTTTAAATACATCTAGGTAGAAAATAGCGTAACAGGCCTTTCAACACAGTCTAGTATCAAATTTAAATTTTAGGCGAATAAAATGCACACACATTCCGGACCATTTTCGTAAGAAAGTGCCCTCTTGTGACGGTTTAATGTTTTCGCTCGCTTGAATGGAAAACCATTCGCACGAGAATTACGAGGCTTTGCATCAACCAGTCGTTACTCACAAAGTGTTTGCATTCAAGCATTTAATATTGTATCGACATTATATATCTACGTATATATAAAACTTAAATTGCATTTTATAATTCTGAATAAATCAAAATTAGGTATAGTTACACATCGTTCGTATAAATGATCACCTTTTCGAGTCGATGTAAAAAAGACAAAGACCTGACTTAAAAATTTCATACACAGTTGGTTGGCGATGTAGGGATGTAGGGACGATAACTCCAGTAACACTGTTTTTAACGCATTTAATCCCGTCTACGTATCTGATTGTTGTTTTTATTGTGATAAAGAAGTTTAACTGTACGTAATAAAAAAATCTGTAGTGTTAACCACGTAGCAGTAATATACTGTAAAAGTTTGAATTAAGCTGCACTACAAGGGTCCTCCATGGTCGGGGGGTTACGGTATCTGACTGGTAATCAGAAGCCCGTTCGTGTGAAATGATACACTATTTATTGAAATAAAAACAAACTTAAATACCTGCGAAAATATTAGTAGCGTCCATTGATATCACATGGTCAATATATTTCAACTATTAAAATAAAAAAAATCTGATACTATGTCTTAAAATGTATTAGGATGTAGCGGGTTGTTTGTCCATTGAAAGGATTAGTGCAAGAAGGTACCTATCTCCTTCTTTGTCATAATTTTGACAGGCCCTTCTTGTACACACCTCCTTCAATTGCGAGAGTTAAAATAACACTTAGAGTCCCGAAGTTCGAACGGGACACTTCAGTCCTATTCATTACAGAACACTTCGATCCTTTTCCATACGGAACACGTCGATCTTTTTCATTACGGAATACTTCAGTCTTTTTCGTTAAGGAACACTTTGGTCATTTTTGTCACCCAACTTACTGTAGTTTACAGAGGAATCGAATTTTTCCCGAAGGTGGAAGGCTTCAGTATGGAATCGATTAGCATTCTAGGGGCCGTTTCATAGATACATCTTATCTAAGATAGCAGCTCTTTTTGCTTCCCCTTATTTGTAAATAAAAAGTGTAATCATATTTATTGTTCTAGAGATCTTTTGCCAAGCTGTTAATGTAACTTCCTGTATCGAGAATGTATACCATAAGTAAGATTTTAAAGGTTTAAAAATGCTATGTTTTTAAGTCACGTCTAAGAAACGGTACCCCTGATATAAAAAAACACCCCAAAATAATCATTTGAAGATAGTCCGGTATATCATCCGATATTTGGTTTATACATGTATATAAAAAGAGATTTTTTTTGAAATATGGTACATTTAATTAATTAATAATAATATATATATATATATATTGGTATACAAATTAATTAAATGTACACGTACCGTATTTCAAAAAAATGTCTTTTTAACAAAGGTATCTTACGGAGCCCCTAAAGTGACATTCTACACTTATATTTTAACTTGTACCATTCTGTTTTATTTCGTTTTCACGAAATAGCATCTCGTAAGTACGAATTAGTATTTAGTTTGTATGCAATATTGTTTCGTAATTACGAAATAGTATTTCGTATTTACGAATAATTATTTCGTAATTACGAAATAACGTTACGTTGAAACGAAATAGTATTTCGTAATTACGAAATAGTTAAAGTTAAAGAAAGTTAAAATATAAGTGTAGAATGTCACTTTAGGGGCTCCGTAGCTCCTCTCTGTGCTATAAACACAATAGCTAATTAAGAAGAAATATTAATAATATTAGATAACATTATAAAAATACCTTTACAAGATATGAACGATCACTCGAAAGGCATATATTCATTTTACGTCCGATAATGATTCTGTCAATATTATACACTCAGATATATATATTAAATGTATTTTCAACGAACAGCTTCGGTTACATATTCCTTACGTAAAGGAAGTCCTCAATGCATTTAACACCCGTAAAGCTTTTTTTAAAAAAAGCTTGGTTATGTATATATTATCCTTTGTACTGGTATCACGATGTATTCATACAAGGTAATTAAAATACCCAAACATTATCACAAATTCCCTCTTCCTGAATTTAGTATTACCGCTATCATGTCAATTGTTACGTTACAATTTCACTTCCTACTTGAATAAAAAAACTAGTTCACCGTGTTAATACATATGTATATCATATTTCCCAGAGAGACAATATTTTAAACTCACCAGTAAGTGTAACATTATCTATAATTTTAACAAAGTGAAATGAAATTCCCTACCGTACAAAGTTTTGTATATTTTTGTTATCAGTTTTTTTTCAATACGAGCGAGTCAGCATGAACATGCAGTTTTGTTTGCGTTGATAATTTCTTTGGCATTGTTGCAATTTACCCTAAAAATTCACGAACCGGATATAAACAGTAGCCATGGGTTGACACTTCGATTTAATGGAATTCATGTAGTGGAATTCCTACCGCCTCTTACAGCGAAATTTCGTATAACTGAATTATTTGAAATCCTTTCCGAAAGCAGTTTGTACATCATGAGTAACTTTGTCTTCTTTTTCATTGGCTGTTTTTTGTATAACTGATATTCTAAACATTAATTTACAGAGATTTTTCATGTGATAAAAATTTGGCACCGCCGAGATTGGAACCAATTACCAACGAAGCCAACGTCCGGCCCTCTGATCCATGTTGCTTGTTGATGAAGCGTTGGTGTGTGTTGGCGACTAAGTCTGTCGACCAATCAGATTCGTGATAAAAAATCTTTTTAAATTTCTTCCCACTGCGTAGCCTTGCAATTACAAATGAGAAATAAATAACGAATATTTGACACTTATTTCTGAAGGGAAATTCTGTCTTCTAGTACTATGTATTTACTAACATTAAAATTATATAGTCGCATTATTATCTGTGTGTTAAATAATTACGACAGATAAATAATATCTTGTACCTGGGTCATATCTAATATTAAGGGTTTATAGATTGAACTAGTATCGAAGCCCGGTCGCGGCAGGTCATACCCTTCTATGATAAATTGATAAAAATGTCGATTTTCCTCCCTATGTGGAGAAGTTGGAGGCTCCTTGTGGAAGGGTAAGTTTGTACTGGCTAGTATACAGTTCAGGAAAACTGGTCAGGTGAATCGGTAATGAAAAATTGTTGAAAAACGGGGTTAAACCCAAGTGACAATAAGTCACATAAAAAAAAATTAAAAAAATACAGCAAGATAACACGTGTAAACAAGTCGGGCCACATGCCTGATTTGAACAGATGGTTTCGCTGTAAGAATGTTACGTGTCAAAGATAATACACAATTATGTAGTTGTCTCATGTTTCATGAACAAATGTATCAGAAACACTGTACATCTTCTCTCAGTTCTAAATGACACTTAATCTGTCGACCTTTGCCGTGGGTATATTTTCGTATCATCTTAACCGCTTGTGAAAATATTATCTTCTGTCGAAACAAAGATGGTGAATATCAAAATTATACATACTTTCGTGCGGAAACGTTTCAGATTTTATTTGTAGATAATGTTACATTATACATTAAAGCTAGAGATATATTATCTTCAGTGAAAGTTTTCACGAAAAAAAATGTTTTCCGAACATCGTCGAAAAAAAACCCTTTTCCGCAGAAAATCGTTTTCTTCTTAAGATTTGAAGTATTCTTCTCAGTCGTTTTTATAACTTTAGTCCTGTCATCACAAAGAAGGTCACTAAAAAGTTTTTTAACTTTCTTTCCAGAGAATTTCGTTTTGCCACCTTCTAGTCTAGAAATCGCATCAAAAAAGTCTGCATACATCTTAGAGCAGGTTTTCTGTCGTCCACTCCTCATTTCTGTATGGACAAAGTAACTGAGGGGACGTTTTATCATTACAGACGTGGGCATTAAACAAAATGTGACCCGTACATAGAAGTCCCAAGAATGATGAATATTTCCGCTGTTTTCAAAAGATGGTATTCATGTATTAACATCTGGTGAAGGAGTTTGCTTCATGGTTGATTGTATTTGTGTCGCTCTATCCTAAAAAAACAGATGACACTCATTGGTTGGTACCTTTTAGCTCAAACATGGCAGCTCTTTTCATTTCCACGGATTCCATAATGTGTTGGAGTCTATTGTAAGGCCGATAGAAGGTGATGACTCATTTGATATATTTTATGAGAAGATTTTGCAGTTCGGTATTTCCTGGAGTTTCAAGAATGTGCAAATCATCTGTAAATATGACAATGGTTGTGTATTCATCATCCGTATTTTAATTAGTACAAGTGCCCTAATGCCCAAGATTCCCCAGTTGCTATTTAGATAGCGCAATACTCTCCTGTTGTCAATTTGCTGACTCTTTATTCTTATTTGTGGGTATGATGAAAATGTCAACTACACCGGGATTTATAACGGCGTTTACAGACCATCTCTCTCTATATTTTTGGGCACTGAAGTTTAACATCACACCAACAGACAGGGTCATTTTAGCGACTTTTCAGCTGCAGTAGGGGAGGGTGACCACGGGCTTACACCTGGATAGAACCACCGACCTTCTGTAAGCTAGCTGGACAGCTTCCTCACATGCATGTGAAATTTGGTCCTGGGTTGGATTCGAACTAACAGCGGTAAGGGGCTAGCGATTACAAGTCAGGGACCATGGCCACTCGATCGAGGTCATCTATATAAACATAAGTACTTGTCTCTGATGGGTAATTTTTAATGATCATGACCTGCGCGAGGATCGTTTTTGGTCTTTTTTGGGTGGTAAGATGGAGTTGGCGTGTTGATGTACAGATATGAACGTTTGGCACGTCATGTCATTCTGTCCATTGTGAAGGTAAATTTGAACTACCAAGACGTGTTCACTTTACAAGGGTTGTTTTGTTATTCAATAGGTTGCTATAAGACACCACTCTCCTGTAGACTTTTTTTGTGAGTTCATCTAGTTTCAGTTTCGTATGCTGGCCCGTTAGGTGCTTGGTACATGGATGCGTGTGTCTCTAAGTCTATCTTTTAAATATTTGAACAAAGGTGAGTTCCTCCGGTGCTTTTATTAGAGGTTGTCTTCATAGCGCCTGTAGTTATCCACGGAGTTTGGTTATGGACTGTGTCAAGCATACACTGTTTTGTGTTGCCTGTAGTCATTGATGATGGAGAGTCATATACGAGGTGGTTCTGTTCTCTGTCATACAGTTTTCAGTGTCCTCTCATTTGCTCCTGAGGTAGTGTCTGCACACTTCCGTAATTTCTTTTGGGATTTTCCATATGACGAATGCGTAAGTCTTCCCAGTAGGTACGAAGCCTTTCTGTAGAAAAACCCTTTGCAGCGCCTAAAAATTGACGTCATATGGGAATGGGAATTTTTCAATGTCTATAAATAGATAGGTTACTGTAGGTTTGAAAATTTAACTGAATTATACATACAATTAATGGGTCCTTTTTTGAGAAGGGAAATGCATTTTGCGCAGGTCGGGGCCATAACAAAACCATTAAACTACGACTAACAATATATAGGACATTCAAACGTGAATCATATGTTTTTGTGTTCATATTTATCAATATATCAAAGGAACGAAATGTTGTGTGTTGGAAAATAGTTAAATGCAATGTGCCATATGCATGGTGGCATATTTATGCATACACGTAGCTGGTTAATTTTCGTCAGAAATGTTTTATTTTCACGAAAATATTTTATCATCCACTTAAAATAAGTACATTTACTGTCTGGTGAAGAAATTTTATGAAAGGTTAATGAATTTTCGTGAAACTGTCATGAAAATCAAGTAGGTTTTCGCGAAAATATTCTAATTATCTTATGCAGAAATATGCCACCATAGCCATGTATGCGTTATTTCTTTTTGTTGTTGTTGTTAATATTTTAAATATAATTTTGTTGGCGTGGTTGGTATTGCTTTTTATATATACATTTGTACGTGAAAGATTACTGGTATGTCATAGAAATTTATCACCGACATTGTAATATTTTGTTTTCTGCTTGTATTTTCATATTTGAGTACAACAGAATACGGTTATTACAGGAAATAACTGCGATGTGTTCGGGTGAAAATAAATATTTACAGTATCCGATTTTTCACTATATCCGAGTACACTATCACCGTATTTTACTGTATTATGTATAAGTAATCATAATAGTGCTTCGAGTTTGTATGCCTTCAAATTTATTTCAAAACTCGCTCATGTGGAAAATATTCGCTTTACTAATGACAAATACATATTGAATATAATTATAATATAATATTTTTATATTGAAAATGTTTGTTCTAAGGGAAGTAATATACGGAGTATTATATTGAAATTGATTCGGTAGAGTTGCGTTTCGTTATTCAGGTCATGAAGTATTTTTACAGATTATGTTACAAAAGTGTTTTGTTTCATTTACTATATAATTCAGACTGAAAATTGATCTTTTTTGGTTTGTTATGTTAAATTGTTTCATGAAGGACTGTTTCGCGAAAATGAACACATTTTCTGCCCTAATTTTTCTATTTATAGTAATTATAAAATTTCCTGACCTTGAGTCAGGGTTTTACCAGCGGTTTTACCCATCAAGTCATCATTTCGGTAAATTACCTCGTTTTACATTTGGAAAATGTCTACGTGTGTTGTTCTATTATATAGATATTTACATAAATAGTTCAGCTGTTATTCCGTCACGTCAGCTAATAACATTTCAAAGACGATATAATACATATAAAACCCCTGAAAACCGGACTCCCTGAAAACCGGAATTCTCTGAAAATCGGACGAATTTTCTTCAAGTCCCATTTTTTCTCATCTATAACCAATAGTTCTCTGAAAACCGGAATTCTCTGAAAACCGGACTTTAGAATCAGTTCGGAAGGGGTCCGGTTTTCAGGGGTTGTAGTGTATAATGCATATCCTTCACTGTCAGTCTCCCCGATACAAACATACATATAAGTCAAAAATATAGATCTAGTTTTGATACCCATTGATTGAAAAATCCACCCCAAACACTCTTTGGAGTAAATTAACCAACTAAGCAATTTGCCATGATAAGGAGACAACCTGTGGCTGAGTATGAAATATACCGCTTTAATGTCTGTTCAGGACTTTTATTAACAATTTCATGTGTAATAATAGAAACTACCGACCTGTCGGTCGTCCGATTTAGGGGGGGAAGGGGGGGTGCGGAGCCGGTGTGCACCCCCTCTAAAATCTGGCAAGCATAAGTAAATGAACGTCAGTTAATGCTGATTGTGTCCATATTGTACATAAACATCTAGACTTTACACATTCCCCCTACAAAAATCCTGTGCCCGCCCCTTATTTTTTGTACTATGTATAATTATACAGTTTTATACAGTGTCTGGTGATTAAGTTAATGAATGGCGACTATATGTTGGAGATCGTGCTAAAGGTGACCTGATGACGGATGATGCGTAAAGTATTTATAAATCTTTGTTGTTTATGTTCTGTCACAGAAATGGATGTTTGAAAATGCGATACCTTGAGTAATTTTTTTATATTATTTATTAATATTTTTAATATTCATTAGGCCAAAAAAACGGGTCTTGATATTAAAAGAGTATCGTTATCAAACTGCTATATAGAGAAATATAATTACACACGAGATTGACCGAAAATAAGTACATATAGTCACTACTATGAGTGAACTGGTTCCTGTTGACCCTGTACAGAAATCTTTGGTATAGTGCAACATGGAACGGGGACCAGTTTATATAATGAAATGGCATTCATACGGAGGTAATGCTAAAGAAAGGTTTTACATTACGCGTTGTGGGTTCAGATTTCACGGGGACAAAAACATTTACTCGTTCCATACTTAAATTTTGTTATTATTTGGTTTTAGAAATGTCTTTTATTAATGTAACAATAATTTAACGGATAATGAGACACCGATTTTGTGTTTTATTAACTTAAACTGAATATTATAATTATAGCCTACCATTATTATTCATATAATCAATTACATGACTTAGTTAGTATGCCTGTACGCGATTTTGTCAAATAAATACTCTAAAAAATGTTTATCTCAACCTTGAGACAAATTATTCACAGATAAATGCTAGACTGAGATAAAGCGAACGTAATCTCTTAAGTGTATTGATTCTGTTCGTAAAACAAGGGGAGATAAACATTATAATGTTTGGTTTGAACGCGTACGTGTTTGCTATCAATATTTGATAACAGAATTTAGTTGTTTGCACCGTTGGGAAACTTGTCAAATTAGGGACAAAGATACGCTATTCTGCAACATATTGACAACTATAATTTCATACGATAATTTCATGTCCGATCAAGTTAAGTTACTTTTAGGTTAGGCCGAGTTTCACAGTTAGAACAGAATTAAATGTATGCATGTATATAAGAGCATTCTGTTATCTCTTGTTTGATAGGATTACATCCTTACACAACTGTGTGTTGTAAAATAAGGTGAGCTTTTTTCTTCCAGTTAATGAAATATGTGAACATTAGATTAGGAATTATCTCCGCGAATTTTTATGGCACGAGTGTTTTAAGTCACTACTCGTCCGCCATTACTGAAATCCTCAAGCGCCATTTTGCAATTCTTGAATATGAAAGTAATTCATTGGTTGTTTTTTGTTTGCTATAATAATTGTATTTTATTTATTTGTGTTATAAGGAGTGAATCATAAACACGTATATTTACATTAAAACCTGTGAACAGAGACCAATCAAAGTGTGTAGAAATATGCATGGCCTTTATGAAAGGCTGGCTTTTATTCATAGGCTTATTGGTTATATCTGTATGTATGTAAGTGAGTGTGTAACCGTGGCCGTTGTCCTTATACAGGTCTATGGTGGTCATTGAAGTTTTACTGTATTGCTAAAAAATTTTCGGCGTTTATTGAAATCAAACATTTTGTATTATCTTATATGCCTGTCTGACAACACGCAGAGTCTATATTCCTAATTTATCAAAAAGAAGAAAAGTTAACACATTCTCTGACATAAAATTTATTGTCCCTATACCAATATGTACACAATGTTCCCTATAGAGATAATACTCCTGCAAAGTCATTGATTATCTAACATCAGTCACTTTGATGTCACTTAAATCACTACCCTCCAGTCCGTAATTATCTCCCCTTCCGTCTCAATCTCCCCCTATCTCTTAAATAATTCTGTAACACATTTCCATTTCATTGTGGAAAATTAGAGCGCGATAAGAATTGTTTCACAGGATTTAAACGCCGTTTTTCAATGCAATGAAAATTATTACAGATTTTCTTTTCGGATGTGCAATAAAACGTACGATCCGATACAGTATCTTAGTCAGTAAATATATATTATACAGTAAAGTCGCCGTTTGAGATTTTAAACCCGTTTCGACCACAGCAAAACCTCAATAACACCACCTTCGGGACCGGAAAATCTGTCATTAAGTTGGGTTATTGGTGATTTATTGAAAGACGGCCTGAAAATAAGTGTAACAAGGTGTAAACAGGTTTTACTGTACGATTTTTTCTCAGAAATATTTTGAATTTGTAACTTTTTGTAGTACGACCTAGCCGGTTGTTTTAACGACTAGTGTCTGTTTTTTCCATAAGTGGCCGCTTGATACATGGTAGTCAGTGTTATATATGGTATGAATATGATGTTGTATTATGTAGGATATAATTATGATGTTATACTGAAACCGAAAATGAATCAAATGAGTCATTTTAATATCCAATACAGTCATCATCTGTTTCAATCGTTCATCATTCTGTCAGACTAACATTATAAGTACAAAGTACTTAAAAGTATAGATTGATAAACTGATAGATAGATACTTTTATTTCCTCCAAATAAATAAATGAAGAGTATAGCAATATTTACAGAAGTACAAGTAACAGGGTAACCTTCAGTACATTTCAAGAAAATTGGTGATAGTGAGAACATAATATTTCAAGTACATCTCTTTTTTTCCTCAATATCAAGTTGAAACACAGAGACAGTATAAAAAACGTTCCGAAGATATTAATACATATATTTAAGTAGTCTCTACGTGCGGTTTACTGTAAATTGAATAATTAGGCGTAAAAATGGTTTGTTTCTGGTTACATGCTTATTAAAAATAGGGTAGGCATGGAATTTTTTGTTTGTTCTTTATTGTTTTTATTTTAAAGTCTTTGGGGCCTAATAAAATCTAGGGTCGCGGGGAAAAATCAGGATAGGTCGGATTACCAGAAACAAACAAATTTTCACGCCTTAACGGAATCATTTTATTTCAACAGGTGATCTGTACAGACAATAGGAAATGCCAGTCAATGATAAAATGTCAGTAATACGGACACGACAATTCAGAATACTTGGTATTCTTGCCGTTTTATCGACTGTTATCATTTTCTTCATCGTCAAAAAAGATGCCAAAGATGCCAGCGAAAACACAATAAAAAAGGTTAGTATTGAATTCCGAGGTACAATTAATGGGTCAGTCAAGCAGGTACCTGTTTCATTCTTTATCTGAATGAAGATAGGTCTCTGTTCTTTGCACTCATTCCTTCAATTGAAAATGTTTGATAAATGTTAAATAAATGTTAAAATTCTCAGTGTACACAGCTTATAAAACTTGAAGTTGATTTTCGAGCTGTAATCTCGATTTATGGTTATAATGTTAATTATGATATCACAATACAGTAAAGCACGGTTTATAGTGAATTCGGATAAGCAGAATAATCGGATACAGTGAAGTATTTTTACTCCCCTGAATATACCAGTCTTTATTTATTTGTTTTGAATGTAACAAATATGGATATAGTGGAGTAATTTTTCGGGTCCCCTCCATTTTACATGTTCTATTGCATACACATAATTATTTATCTTTTATAATTATAGCATTGTTTGCAAAACTGATCTTTTTGTGGTTTACTCAAAGATATAAAGCGTTTTCTTAGCTCGGCCCAATCTCGTAAATGCCCCTTGTTCCGTACTAGTATGTTCTTACGTTAAACAAAAAGGGAACTTCAGCTTTTTAGATGTGTATTTTGTATATTTTAATTGCTCTGTGAACATGTATGTGTAATATTTGCTTGCTTGTATTTCAGAGAGTGGCGGATTATTCATCATTGCAACTTAATAAGTCAATGTCTGAGGTAAACACTTTGTTTTAAGAAAGAATGTCAAGAAAATTAACCAATAGATATCTTCGTTATTTACTCTTTACACCTGAGCTAACCAGGGTTCCTGGTTGACATACAGTAGTAACCCGATCTAACACATTCCTTGAATGACTGTCAACTTCCCAATATAGCAATTAATCAGGGAAATGGGGCAAAAGACAATGATTAAATTTCACCCTGTTAGTTTGACAAACATGTATTTCAAAATGGTATCAAACTGCCACCACCGTATCCAAGAATCAAGTATTTTGATGCATAAAATCAAAATACGTAGTACTTGTGTTTTACCCTAAAACATCAAAAACTACAACTAAATAGTGCAATTAATGTATGATAGCATGTTTGACAATAAGTAATGTTTGTTTGGTGAATATAAAAATGGTTTCAATTTTTTCAGACACTTAAACAAAAGCATGGGTTACAGGCATATAAAAGTCGCGATGCAACAATATTTGTTGACAATCTGGGACGCGTTCGGATTCCTCCGGACAATATCATTGATTCTATGAAGTTTCGTGATTTAGAGGAGTTGTACCACAGGTACGTCCATGTTGGCTCACTGAATAGTAATAGTAATTTAAATGGCTGAATTATCCACTATTACTGTTATTTATTGGTTGAATTATCCACTACCAGTTATTTATTGGTTGAATTAACCACTATCTCTGTTATTAAATTGGTTGAATTATCCACTACCAGTTATTTATTGGTTGAATTAACCACTATCTCTGTTATTTAATGGTTGAATTAACCACTATCTCTGTTATTTATTGGTTGAATTAACCACTACCACTGTTATTTAATGGTTGAATTATCCACTATCTCTGTTATTTATTGGTTGAATTAACCACTATCTCTGTTATTTAATGGTTGAATTATCCACTATCTCTGTTATTTAATGGTTGAATTAACCACTATCTCTGTTACTTGAAGGTTGAATTAACCACTATCTCTGTTATTTATTGGTTGAATTAACCACTATCTCTGTTATTTATTGGTTGAATTATCCACTACCACTGTTATTTATTGGTTGAATTAACCACTATCTCTGTTATTTAATGGTTGAATTAACCACTATCTCTGTTATTTATTGGTTGAATTAACCACTATCTCTGTTATTTAATGGTTGAATTAACCACTATCTCTGTTATTTATTGGTTGAATTAACCACTATCTCTGTTATTTATTGGTTGAATTAACCACTATCTCTGTTATTTAATGGTTGAATTAACCACTATCACTGTTATTTATTGGTTGAATTAACCACTATCTCTGTTATTTAATGGTTGAATTAACCACTATCTCTGTTATTTAATGGTTGAATTAACCACTATCTCTGTTATTTATTGGTTGAATTAATCACTATCACTGTTATTTATTGGTTGAATTAACCACTATCTCTGTTATTTAATGGTTGAATTAACCACCATCACCGTTATTTAATGGTTGAATTAACCACCATCACCGTTATTTATTGGTTGAATTAACCACTATCTCTGTTATTTAATGGTTGAATTAACCACCATCACTGTTATTTAATGGTTGAATTAACCACCATCACTGTTATTTAATGGTTGAATTAACCACCAGCACTGTTATTTAACGATTGGATTAATTATTTAGCCACTTTCACCGTTATTTGATGGCTAATCGTCCATTCACGAACTGACTATATTTTATGAAACAATCGAAAGAGGTTGGATTTTTCTATGGACTGTGTAATTGAAAACTGAAATTACTTTTACTTAATTAAAGCAACATTTAAAACACTTCAGTATATGATGTTCTTTTGTAAGATGAAATCACTGAACACATTAAAGAAACTTCTTTCCAATAAAGAACCACTGGAAATGTTTAAAATGCAATGGAGGCAGAAATTACAAATAAGAAAATCGCTATGTATTGATTTATTCTCCAGGTATCTAGAAAGCATCCAGGCACCGTGTACACGACAAGTTCATCTCGGTAGTTTTGAAGACGGAGGCTATGACTTGTGTGAACACCCGAACATTGTCCCATCAAAGCCGTGTGTAGTCTATTCTTTCGGTGTAAGAGATGACTTCTCGTTTGACGAAGAACTGAGCAAGAATTATGGATGCGAAATACACAGCTTTGATCCTGCGTAAGTTGAAATCCAACCTTTATTTTAAATGTATTTATTTGTTGATACTTTTCGATGTTTATATACCAATGTTGTTTTTTTTCACTGGATTTTATGTGACTTATTGTCACTGGGGTTTAACGCCGTTTTCGGCAATTTTTCAGTTATATACGGCGGCCGTTTCACCGAACCAGTTTTCCCAGACTGTATACAAGCCAGTACTAACTTACCCTTCCGAAAGGACCTGGCAACTTCTCCACATATGGAATAAAGTCGACATTATTGTCAAATTTTCATTGAAGGGTATGACTTGCCGTGACCGGGATTTAAAAATGTTTTATAACATGTAAACAATAAGATCAATGTAGTAATATTGTAATAGGCATGAATTTCTTAATTGTGGAGTTTTGAATTCAAACAAGCACTGTAACGGTTGATGAAACATGTATTTCAAAAAGAATCCCAAATTCTGCAAATAAGCACTTTTTAAAATACCATTTCCTTTCATTTTTGTATTTGTTGCCCAGACAACGCAAGATAGCGTATAAAACAAACAATTGTCGTGCATTATATAATTATAAAACTTCCGTTTCCATAGCAACGGAATGGATGATCATCAACATTCATCGAGCGTCTATTTTCATTCGATTGGATTATCAGACAAAGATGAAACCATAAACGACAACTGGAAAATGAGGACTGCAAATACGATTAAAAAGGAACTGGGTCATTCTGGGGTAAGTTATATTTCAATCCCTCTGTTGATATACGTTAGGCGTAAAATTATTTGCTTCTGGTTACATGCTCATTAAAAATATTGTTGATAGGTGGGGATTTTTTTGGGGGGGGGGAGGAGTATTCTTGAAAGCCGCTGTCACGATTGTTTTTTTACCGAAAGTTATAAAAGTAGATGTACCGTTCCTTGGGTCTAATAATAAAAAAGTCTAGGGTCGCGGGGTAGGTCGGGTAACCAGAAACAAACAATTTTATGTTTTACGTCTTATCATAAAATCTCAGGTGTTTTAACAAATTACAGCGAAGTCTCCCAAGTAAGACCACATTTGGAGCTCAAAAGCGATCTTATTATTGTGTTGGTCTCAAGTTAATATAAAGCGGAAATAGTGAAAACCGGTCCAAAAAATAAGTGATCGTTATATATGGGTATAATAAGGTGGGCGTAATATCGAAATGGTCACTGGGTGAGGTTTTGGCTTAACACGTTATTATACATAGCGGTAACGTATCTGTCTTTCCACTAATTCACCACGGCTTGTGTAATTTAAATTGCATAAAAATGGGGGAAATATACTCTGACGGACTGTCAACTACCCCAATGTGTTCATGCTATGTTTGGAAATGTCATTAGGACGCTCGACAGGAGACATAATATTAAAAATTAACAACTGACCTATATTTGTATTTGGGTCTGCGTGTTTTTTTAACATTTTATGGTAACTTCGTCGTTGAAAAAGATCACGAACTTTTTCTGCATCATAATCAATATTTAAACTATAGTTAGGGAATAATTTTGCGCTTTCATTGTGGAATCACTTGCTTTAAGAGAGGATATGTTCCTGGTTCTCGAAATTTCTGAAATAGAGATTTTTCTCGAGATGTTTTTTTAAATTCTTGTCAACTATGACTTATGTTGGAAATTTTATATTATACTGTGTGAATAAAAATATTTTCAGGCGAACATCCCTGTGATGAAGATAGATATCGAAGGCGGGGAATGGGCGGCATTACCCGAAATGCTTAAGTCTGGGGCACTTAAGGGAGTCAAACAATTGATAATGGAATTTCATAGTTGGGTTGATTTAAAACCTTTTGTTGTTGACGGCAGAAATTACAAGGATTACAATCAGCATCTAAAAGTACTGAAAGGACTATATGACGAGGGGTTCCGAATATTTTTCTTCAAGCGTTTTCCCGCCAAATGTTGCATTTTTACAGACGATTTTAACTTGGATCGTGTCGGTTGTCATGAAGTTCATTTAATGCGGACTGAATAATTACTGGTCAATTTTTAGTTTTGTAATCATTAGAGGTTCAGATATACATACAAGGTAGATTGGTTGTTTTGCTGGCTAAGATCACTTTTAGTAGCGCTAGCCTTGATAACTTATTTAGTGTGGCGAATCACGTGACTTGAAAACAAAACCATGGCGGAAAAATCTCTCGGTTCAACCCTTTAATCAAGGTAATTCTACTGATTAGCTGCTGTTTAATGTATTTTCGTGTATCCTCTCATATGCTCACTGACATCCGATTACTTTTGGAACCATGTTCAAGTCTTATTTTGTTGCCGAGAACACTCAGAAGTTTAATCCCACGATTGGTTTTTGTACCAGTCAAAATGGAATAAAGTGATTTTCAATGTTATTGCAGAACGTAAATATCGCTTGCACGAAGAAACTGTCGCAAAACAGCCGTAAAAACATTTGATTTCATTCATACCATTCCTGTGTCTGTATCACGTGATCCATTGATATAGTTTTAAAGGGACGCATGCAATAGAAAACCACAATAATTAAAACTTACTAAAAGTCACTTAATGGATAAACAATCTTTAATACATGTTAACTTTGTTGATATTTTTGGAAAGAAATGTGAAGTAATGGAGTAGAATTGTATCAAATCTTACCTCTGGCGGAGAAAGTCCATGACTGTAGCCAATATTTTTCTGCATATCTGAAGACCCGAGCAAATGTGGTAGTAAATTAATTACAACATTTAAGACCATCCTTAAAAATGTTAGTTTGCTTTTCTGCAACCCTAAGTTTTAACAGTGGGTAGGTAGGTGGGTAGACATTTTATTTTGTTAACAATGTATGTTTGTGCTGAATACGAAAAGCTGGAATGAAAAACGAATAGATTTTTGTTATACATTTTGGGCGGTGATTTTTTTAATGAGGCGGTCGCCGACTCACAAAACAAACAATTCTTTAAGTATGACGTAATTTTAACATTCTTATCATATTTATTATCAATTTGGTATCAGATGAAAGGAGTATCTGTACTTCGAAAATAAATAATTAATCTGGAGTTTAGTCCCTTTAAACTCATGCGAGTAATTGAACAAACAATAATTAAGGATCTTGAGACAACTGCTTGACAATCTATAATCTGTTTATTTTTGTATAACTCTGTAGACCAGCATCAATTGTTTTTTTGCAAATGTTTGGTACAATTTTGTTATTAAAATCATATATTTTTGTTTCTTTGTGTTGTTTTAGTACTAATATAAGGTGAGAAAAGGATTCCTAGTCACAAAACACGCACCATAATCCCATCTTCATCAAAGTACCAACTTACCAAAAAAAACAAAAAAAAACGAAAACAAATAACCCAAAATCTCATACAAAAACACAAGAAATAGACAACAAAACGTATAGATATATAGGAATTACCTACTTTAAGGCTAACCACGTGCGCATAAGTTCATTCCTATTAAGCAACCAATCCATGGAAGACAAAACACAGTCTCCCCGAGGGCTACCGACTTGAACCAATACGCAGCAAAGATATATGGGGTTTAAACTAATTGTGTGTGGGCCCAACCTTACACCCTCCCGGGAAGCAAAATAAATCTAGAAAATAATAAGATTAATTTAATCTTGGATTAATGTTTCATGATACATGCATGTATTGTCTTAACTTGCAAATGTATTTAAAACACACAACTGACCAGAGTTCAATATACAATTTTACAACCTCATGTCATGGACATGAAGTCAGAGCAAAATCTTTCACCAACCAGATCGTCATTGACCACCCTGCATCAAGGCGGCACCAGTAGAAATGATAAAAATAGTTTAGCTAACTTGCCTTTGCAATATAGCTTACAGACATCAGTATGTACGATATACAGTGTAACCCATGAAAACCGGTCTCCCTGAAACACGGAATACTCTAAATACTGGACAATTTTTCAAGTCCCATTTTTTTCTTCTATAATAAATAGTTCTCGGAAAACCGGAACCCTCAGAAAACAGGATTTTTGATCCAGTCTGAAAGGGGTCCAGTTTTCAGGGTTATACTGTATTTATCACCTAGACAACAAAGTATTTTCAATTTCTTCTGTTTTTAAACTTTGACGTGTTATAACATATTTCGTTGATAGATTATCAGATGTATACAACATAGTTGCCCTGAAAAGTGCAACTTAGTTACATGGATTTCAGAGCTGATAACATCACAATTTGTGGGACGAGAATCAGTACTGGTATAGAAATTATAGTGGATGCTCTCTTACATGTTCGGGTATCGAATCAATTATTCTTATTCCCATGTTAAAAGAAGGAATTATTAGCACAGTCTTAAACATCAATGTAAATCCAGTGTCATTAGAGTATTATTCTCATTTTGAGTACGTCAGCTGCGTGCTCATTAACTGGAAAGATCAGACTGGTTTCAAAGAAACTGATCGATGTATACATGTATATAACTTTGTTCCCGCTGAGCCTCAATGTTGTTTCTCACCTTTATATATTCGAGCTTTAATGTTTGATACTTCAAGATAGTCTTCGCAAAAATCCGGTGTATATATGACTGAAACACGCAAAAAGTCGTGTATTCGACCCTATGATGTAGTTTTGTATTTTCTGTTAAAACATCAATTTGCTTGCAAATTAAAACTAGCGCCACGCCATCGACATACAAAGAATAGTTAATGCTTGATTGAAATTGTCCGTCATCGAACGGGATGTCGGGACTTTATTTATGGCTTATTGAATTTCATGAGTTGGTACTTAAAACCTCAAGTCAGCATTCGGTACCCCTCGGTCGACTCCGTACCTCCATATAGTTTGTAGAATGTTATCCACGTGAATTGAGGTATGGCTCGATGTTATGCAATTCTGGGTAAGTTTGTCGCTGTCTGTTAGTTTAAATTGTTACTATAAAGGTGATCGCCGTAGTGGATAAAATTAATGTTTGTACGAATACTTATAGACTTTTATGTTCATGTCATGGACCATTTTGTTGAAACTGAAAGGCTAGTTTCTGTTTCTTTATGTCATTATAAAATAATTCATTATTAGTAGTATCCCTTGTATACCTATTACCGCGATATACATATTACCACGAGTACCGGTAAAATGACAATAACTGAAACATAAGCACAGCACCTCAACTTCAGTTTTCATCTGGCATTGTTTACATTATGTACTGCAACAGTCAATCGTTTTCAACGGTGTTAGTCCCATTATTTTTTACACAGTCAAATGTAACGAATCAAAATTAATAATGTCAAATATTTTTTGCATTCTAGTCTGTTAAAACATGTTGTTCATTAGTAAAAATGCCCTTGTGGTATCTTAGTACAGGAAAATACTTAATATTAGTAAGAAGTTTAGTATAGTACCAGTATTTTTTCATGTGACTTCTTATCTTGCATTTAATTGGCAGATTTGCGGTAATGTGTTTACACAATAAAAATCAGTATGGCCGTCAGTGTGTCAAAGAATGTAGCTGTTGATGTATGATTTCATTTGTTTATATGAGTATTTTCATGTTTTTGACATGAAGAATGGTTAATGAGAATTAAATTGTATCATGATAGCATACTAGTACTGTCATGAATTTTTAGCCTGGTAAAAAATCAGACTCGTGGTAATACATATAACCAGGATAAATTAGGAGTAGGAGCTAGAAGAATCCATGGTTCCCTAGCACTACAGGGAGACACCCAACCACGTTGCTTAAGAGTCAACAGCAAGGCTGTTGAGGATGGCCCATATTCCTACAAATTGCTACTACTCAAATTGTTTTGTCATGTAATTATAATTTAGGACGAAAAATTCCATCAATATTTCAGGATTAAATTTTACGTATTTATGTGAGAAACCTCTTTGCAATCACTATCACTACATTACAGATAAAGTGACTGCAAGAGCTGTGCGTAAAATAGCACTGAAAACAACAAGATAAAATAAATATATCCACCAAATATGGCAAGGGTTTACACATGCTGAATTATAGATATTATTAACTCAATATAAAGCTTACTTATACAAATGGAATATGTACGGTAAAGTTTTAAGATAGTAAATGTTACTGAAATATGACACTTAACCTACAAATATAATTACAAACAAATATATATTTATTTCAGTGTAATGCTATTTATTACAACTTTACTGTCTGAAGGACCAGGCAAACAAATCACCGCACAAGTTCTGTGGAGAATAGCACTTGGTTATAGGTAAGCTGTCTAACATTTAGTGTAGGTTTCTACATGTTATTATGCGTATAAAAAATAAAATTATGGGGAACTTCGACGTTCATTCGAATATATTTAGATTGTTTCATTAATAATTGTTCACTTTATATATAAAATTGTATTGCTATTAAAGTATTTAATTATTTATTTTATCCGTTTTTTTTTATACTTTTCATATTTTGTTTGTGTTTATTTAGATGCCTATTACATTGACATTTTAATTTAAGGCTCTATGTTTTGAGTTGCATATTCCAATGGTGGCTTATATTGTTTGGCTGGAAATACTGGAATAAATTGGCATTTGACTTAGGGCTATATAATTTATCATAAATGACCCAGCTCTGTCTCCTCTGGATGGCAGGAATGGGAAGTGTCCAATATTTTTAAAGAACCTTAAAAAAATCTGAGATTTTCTATATAGTCGGTAGACTTTATCATGACTAAGTTAAACTGGTATTCTTATTGGGATCAGCTGATATGAATGTATTCCTGTTTTAAATCGTATATAAACTTAAGGATGGTACTTCGTATTATGAGTGATTTTGTGGTATTAGTCACTTCACTGATTCCTGCATTTTGAATTGATTACAGGAATGAAATTCAGGGAAGTATTTGGGAAAGGAGTGCAATTAGTTAGTCAGTACCTTAAAAAGAAACAAATTAATGCAGAGAGAAGTAATCAGGTATATTTTTGTCACTGCTTGCTACATAATGTGTATCAAGAAATGAACTGAAAAAAGTTTTTGTAGTTATGCATGTGCTTGTTATTTTTATCAAATATAATTACAAAAGCTTCTTAATTTCAAAATTATTTTAAGATATTATGGATAGAAGGTGTAGCTTTGGTTTGAATGAAATTGATACAGTCTATGTTCACCTTTAGTAGAAAGTCTTCAGGAAAAAAATATTTTGTATGGGGAATTTCATGTGGTGTGGTATTGCTACAATTAAATCACCAAACAATGTATTTTGATGTATTATTTTTATGAAGTACTCAGTTAACCCAGACTGTTAAAGTACTTCAGTCAATCAACTACAGCCGCCAAAAATATGCAAATGTGGGTTCCTTATATGGCCCTGATTTTACTGTATCTGCATATGTTTTCAATAAAAAATATAACTGATACGAAGGGGATATTGTATGATGAGTGGGAAGAAAAAACCCATACTTTTGCAGGAGGGGCTTGGGGCTGAATTTCAGCCCCAAATTCCCGGTCCCTTCCGCAAAGAAAAAGATGTAAGCGTTCATTGATTAATCCCTGTTTCAGGATTTGAAGACAATGGGACCAGCTAAAAAAATGAAGACGGAATTTAACCTGGAAGAATCTGAAATTGTCATTGAAGTGGATAAAAAAGGAGCGTGTAAATTCAAGATCATGTCAAAGGTTGAATCTGCCATGCAGGAAAACTCACAGCCACTTAACAAGAAAGGAAATATGATGGAGAGGTTGAGAGCTAATAGCAGTGCCCGTATAAAAAATTATTTGTGTGACAAGAAAATGAGATACAATGGTAAAACAGTTGACCCTAAGTCATTAAATTCTGTGTCAGTTTATCAGAATACTGGTACTATTAGTGACAGGAAAGCTTACTGTGATAAACGAATTCCACCTCCTTCAAGTTATGTTGCCCTTGATTGTGAATTTGTGGGGGTACTAGATGACCAAAGTGCATTAGGTGAGTAATGCCTATGATGTGTCTTTCTTATTTAGTCATTGTGTGATTGATTGGATACAGAATGATCAAATTTGGAATTTTTATTGTACACTATGAAAGGAGAAACTCTACATTAATAGCAATATAAGTGTGCTATAAATAGTTTCATTTTAAATACTGAAAAGATTTTAGCTTGTCCGATTCGAAAAAAAAATTGAGATATCATGATTACTGTGTCGTCATAGTTTTCGTTGTCTTGCAAAAACTTTAATGTAGCCCATTACTCAAACACTTAGAAAGATATCAACATGACACGTGGAATACTTGATTATCATGACAAGGTACAGTTGCAAGACAAGGGGCATTATTCTGAAAGCTTGTTTTTGAGTTATGCCTTCTTTTGACTGAAATTTTTTATTTAAATAGAATGATGTAAAACAGATGAGCGTTGGTGTTTCGCGGAGCTCTAGTTAAAAATTTAAAACCAGTTCAAATTACTGTATTATATGTTGAATTATTTCTGAATGGTTGTGCAGTATTGAATACTTGTATTCATAATTATAGTCATGTTTTCTATAAATATAATGGTGTACCAACATCATTGAGAAATTCTTAGAAGTAAGAAACTGGGAAAGTGAAGTATTCTAGTTGTGTCTTGGGCCGGAGTGTGTAAGGTGCAACTTCTCCAAAGCAACACCCTTTAGGAGAAGCAAAATGATGTTGTTGCTGATAAGTTTTTGCTCTAGAGAGGTTAAATTAACGGTTAAATTGTACAGTGGGAAAAATCATGCTGTTGTTGAAGGGAGGTTGTTGCTCAAGAGAGGGTTGCTCTGAAAAGCTTGCACTGTAATTATATTCTTAATTATTACAGGACGTTGCAGTATCGTAGATTACGATGGTGAAGTTATCTTAGATATATATGCAAGGCCTCTAGAAAAAATTACAACTTACAGGACTCGGTGGAGTGGTATAACGAAAGACAAAATGGCTAAAGCTATCCCTCTGGAGAGTGCATTATCTCAGATATCAGACATAATTAAGGTTTGTTTACTTTTTTATGGGGACTCTTTTGACAAGCATTTTAGTTAACAGTCATACACATTGAGCTAACCAAACAAAATATCTGATTACAACATGATGCCGATGTTTTTTTTTAACAAGCTTAACGCTGTTTTTTCAACAATTTTTTGGTTATATACTGCAACCAATTCATCCAATCAATTTTTGCGGACTGTTTTCTAACCAGTACTAACTTACCCTTCTTCAAGTAACTGGGAACTTCTCCCCATATGGAGCAAAATTAAAATTGACGTTTTTGTCAAAATTTCAAAGAAGGGTATGACCTGCCACAACCAGGATTTGAACCCAGATCACCGGTTTACAAATCCAGCGCACTAACCACTGGACCATGGTCACAGCCTGATGCCACTAGTGATAGAAATTACTGGTTAAATGTTATTAAACAATGCTAAGTTGAAGTATTCTTAAATCACATACGATGATGGAAATTCTAAATTTAGTGTCTTACTAGGAAATGCTGTCATAAAGCAATGTTGGTTTTGAAGCCTTAGTTGCTAGGTTGTATGGACATCAGTACAGCTTGTCCTGTAGATAATCTCACACACCTTTATTAGTACAAATCAATTTTACCCAATTCATATCAGTTATCCTTCATTCTTATTAATTCATTATCTTTTTACACAATTTCCTTTACCTTTTATTTAAATGTGGGCTACATGACCACTAGTCATCTATGCACCATTAATAAAGCACCATTAGGCCGAAAAAAAAATACTCTTGTTTCTGGTCATGGTCATCAAAATAAACTGGGTTGGTAGGTCAGGATTTTTTTTTTACACCTGTCATTTGTAATAACTGCTAATGTATGAAAAGCCATTGCTTTGATAAATTTTGATGAGCTTCATGCTTATTCAGACAAACTGGACACACAATAAAATACAACAATGGACGCATTTATCTACTTCTACAGCAAGCAAGCATTGTAGTTGTGCAGCCATCTTAAAATTCCATTTCCAATGGTAACGATAAGGCCGACTATTTCCCGGTATACGGAACTGAAATTCTGGAATATTTCTCGGTAAAAAAAATGCGGTCGGGGTTAAAAATTAATGGCCGGTCGGAGGACCAGAAATGAGAATATTTTTTTTTTCAGCCTTAAACAGTCCTCATTAAACATTGTCCTGTAGGTATGATTTTGTCTATAGAGAATTTGTTAGACTCTTCTACATTATGTGGACATTCAATATTGTAATGTTTGTCTAGTTTGTGGGCTTGATATTTTCAGGGTAAGATAGTTGTAGGTCATGCCCTACATAATGACTTCAAAGTTCTAGGATTAAGTCATGCTAAAGAAATGACACGAGATACATCAATGTGTCCTCCCCTTCGTCACTTGATGAAAGTCGTAGGCAAACAACAGCTGTCCTTGAAAAAATGTGCTTGGACGTTGCTAGGTTTGTGCTTTTTTTTTTGTTTGTTTGTACAGTTTCACTTTGTTATTGTGAGTGTTGACACTCATTCTTCAAGATCAGATTAAATTAGAATTGAATTTTGTGGGAACGCAGAAAGAACTGGTGGAAATAACCATTTTGGGCAAAAAATAGAATTTTAAGTCTATATAAATATCTACTTATACATTTTTCTACAAGTTTCCAATACCTTGCTTTAAAAAAAACACCTGGAAAAAAATCTGTCCATCTGGCTTACAGAAGGTAGGTGGTTCTGTAAGCCTGTGGTTTTCCTCCACTGTTAAAGCTGAAAAGTCGCCAAAGGATAACATTAAACCTTAGTAAAAAAATTGTTTAAAAAAGTGTATCCAGCGTATTAAACTTTAAGAATTTATTTTAATCTTAAGAGAAGTGTTAATTATTTTGTTCGAGGAACTTAAATTCAACATAACGATCTTATATTGTTTGATACAGAAAAGTGTGCTCAAAATGTTTCTCTCATTGTGTTATTCAGGAAAGAAAATTCAGACAACGGGCCATTGTTCTATAATTGATGCTCAGACTGCCATGGATTTATACAAGCTTGTTAGAGAAGAATGGGAAGAACAATTTATTGATATTAATAATGATGGCGGAGATGACAATGGAGATGGACTTGAAGAAAAAGTTACAGAGACGGAACAGAATTCAACAAACAAACCCAAAAGTGGTGATTTTCTTGTTGAAGAGGATAATAGTGTTGATAAAAATGAACCTGGTAAAACAATTGATGGAGATGTTAAAAGTTCTGATGTGCCTGAAGGAAATGGTTTCAAAGTGAAATTTGGACAAAAACGTAAACTTCCTGCCAGCTTTGATGTTACAAACGAAATAATTCATGTTAGCTGCCAGAATTCTACAAATGACAGCAATAGTGCTTTTAATGATGAAATGACTTCTGTCGCATGCCTAAGTTCAAACTGCAGTGGTTTAAATAAAGATGAAAATATTCACTGTTCATTTGAATGTTCTAAAAATTCATCATCACAAGACATTGGAGTCGATAAATGTAGTGGTAAGGTTAAAACAAAACAGTCTAAAAAGAGAAAAAACGTCAGTAAGCAAATATCGTTGGCTACTAGTTATTCTAAAAATGTTAAACATTTATTTCATGATACATTTTGGGAAGATCAGGATAAATTTCATCATTATGGCGATGTTTATCTTAATTGAAATCCAATTACACAAACTGGCCTTCAGGTTCTCTTTCACAGCTGGCATATTCTGAATCATTCGAATTTCTGTTATTATTTAATAGTTTTCTTTTATTATCATGAAACTTGTCTGTTTTCTGTATTTGGTCCATGAACCTATGTGTTGCATGTGTGAACCCTTGGCATGCCACATGTTCTCCTTGACAGTCAGCTGATGTGATTATCTCAAAAGGTTCTCAAAGTCAAGTTTAACACATAATTATGTAGGCTAGTCTTTTTAAAGATTTGTTTTGTAAACATGTAATTGTTATTTTATTATTTATTTTTGGTTTTTGTTACCAATGGGTCTACATATTTTTATGATGCTGGCACTTGTTTATAGTTGATTCAACAGCCTCAGAAGATTTACATAACTCAAGGAATACAAATTCAAAATTGAACAGTTAATATCACTTAATGTATGTGTCTGGGCTTTTTTGGATGTAAATCTTTGATCAATGACTGATAGAAAGAAATCGCAGCTTGCCGGAAAATTATTGTTTGTTAGGTTTCTCAAGATAAGGCTTGGAACATGTACTAAAGCCCATGTTTGCATTCATTTGTGCCTCTAGCGCTTTATTAGTTTTTTCCAGCAGTTATCAAATTGTCTCAGGTCAAGGTAAACAGACAAACACCAACTGTGTTCAAATCTATTCCAAAAATTACCCATGTATATCAATGGCATTATTCAGTTCTTACTTAATTTCACTTTATTTTCCAAACAAAGTATTTTAATATGCATATTTGTTGTAGTCTGCTTTGTTTTATTATTAATTTACCTCAGTTAAAGGTATTATGATTAAGGCTCATAATTTACCTTAGTTATATGTTTCATGAGAACTCAAAATTTACCTGCGTTATGTGTTTGATAAGAACTCAAAATTTACTTTAGTTGTGTGTTTGATGAGAACTCAAAATTTATGCTAGTTATATGTTTGATGAGAACTCAAAATTTACCTTAGTTATGTGTTTGATGAGAACTCAAAATTTACCTTAGTTAAGTGTTTGATGAGAACTCAAAATTTACCTTAATTAAATGTTTGATGAGAACTCAAAATTTACCTTAGTTAAATGTTTGATGAGAACTCAAAATTTACCTTAGTTAAATGTTTGATGAGAACTCAAAATTTACGTTAGTTATGTGCTTGATGACATCTCATGTTTTAGCATGGTGATCATTATGAGAGCTTACTATTAGTTATGTGTTCATTGAGGGCTCACTTTTACCTCAGTTATTTGTTAATGGAGAACTCAAATTTACACCAGTTATGTATTTATTTGGGTGCAACCGCTTGACCTGAGATATATGTGTTCACTGAGAGTCTGATGTTTTGGACTGTGTTATTGACCAGGACACGTGAAATGAGTTCAGATATTGCTTTATTGAAAATTAAGTGTGCTTCGGCAATAACCATATTTATATAGATATTTAACTCTTTACCTCATAGTTAATTAGATTAATTGATAACCAGTTACCAGTACTGTCAGAGACTAAGTGTTAATCTTATCTTCATATTGTACTTTGGACCAGTTAATGTTACTGATACCTATGTCTTTCAATAGCCATTAACTCTTTTCTCTCGGATGTAACGTTGCACCCACAGAAAAGGTCATTTGGCAACTTTACCAGCTTAAAGTTGGATTGAAACTCAAAGTTGTGAGGGGTTAGGGAATTGGCATTAACTACATTCATTATTGATTACATGAAAATAATGTGAGTGTATAAGATTTATTAAATTATATTTTTTCTGATGATGTTTTGATTTTATCTGTAGATGATGATTGCATGTGGAGAAAGTTGACTTTGGTAAATACTCGTGATTTATTTTGACACCAATGATTTCATCAGGCAATACATACGTTATAATACTAATTATTTTATTTAATTGAAATTAGTCAATTTGTACAAATAAAAAAAAAATTTCTTTGTAATGACATGTTGATTTTATTTGTTGGTTACGTGTGTTGAAAGATATCTTAAACATAATCTTGAGTCTACCCGTACTTAATGCATTTGATTGGTAGATTTTTGAGCTCACCAGAACCGAAGATTCAGGGTGAGCTGTTAGGATGGGTAGGTGGATGCTCCGGCGTCCGTCGTCTGGCGTCAACAATGGTCTTCTCCTCAGAAATTTGCTTTGCAGAAGCCTTTTGACGTTCTAACTGCAAGTTGCTCATATTGTACCGGTTGACCCCCTTTAGGGATCACTAGAGCTAAAAATAGAAAAACCTTTAATCATCTTCATCTCATGAACCAATGGATGGATCATCACCAAACTTGGTCTGTAGCATCCTTATATGGACTTATATCAGATTTGCGAAAAAAAAATTGGTCGGCACCTATTGAGGCCGCTAAAGCTAAAAATAGAAATACCTTTTATCGTCTTCTTCTCATGAACCAATGGATAGATCATCACTAAACTTGGTCTGTAGCATCCTTAGGTGATCCTTTCTCAAGTTTGCTCAAATAAATTTGGTTGGCCCCTTTTAGGGGCCGCTAGAGCTAAAAATAGAAATACCTTAAAATGACTTATTCTCATGTTTCTATGGATGGATTATTACCAAACTTGGCTTTTAGCATCTTTAGATAGAGTTCTATCAGATTTGCTCAAATCAGAATGGTTGGCCTCAATTAGGGGCCGCTAGAGCTAAAAATAGAAATACCTTAAAATGACTTCTTCTCATGAACCAGTGGTTGGATCATCACCAAATTTGGTCTGTGGCATCCTTCAGTCATCACGAATATTCTTTTGTAGTATCCTTTGATGGTCCCTTTTCAAGTTCATTATTGTTCCCCATTATTTGCCCACAAGTATACCTTTATTACCTTTTTAGTAACAAGTTAATTAATATTTATTCTGGTGAGTGATGCAGAGCCATCATGGCCCTCTTGTATTTATTAGTTGATCATGCTCCTTGACTGATTAAGGACAGTAGTTTCAATTCATATTTTTTAAATAAATATTCTGAATTTTGTTAACTTTGTTTGTTGCAAGCATTTGACCAGATCTGTTAAAGTATGAAATAAAAACTAAGGTCACCAGACTCAGAAAATATTATTGAGTTGTTTTATTTATTACAGTCCATCAATAATCTTAGTATGACGAGAGGTACCATATTGGTCATATTACATAAGACTGGCCCTCATTGTGTTAGTTGTATGATTGCCTTGTCCGAAACAGCTACAAGTATCTGTTAACTAGTATAATTACTGTAAAACCTCAATATTAAGACCACCTTAAGGACATAATGTATTGGGTTCAATATCGAGGTGGTTTCATTATGAAATTGAAATACAGTGGTAATATTGAAAACTGGTCTAAAAAGTATGTGGTTATTACGATGAAGTGGTTTTAACATTGAGGTGATCGCAAAGTGAGGTCTTACTGTACATGTGTATCAAAGATCAATTACCAGTAAATAACTTACATCAGATAGTATAGCCGTGGTCCAGTGGTTAGTGTGCTTGACTTGTAACCCGGAGATCTGGGTTGGAATCCCAGTTGTGGCATGTCATACCATTCTATGAAAATTTGACAAAAAAGTCGATTTTCTTCCATATGTGGAGAAGTTGCCGGCTCCTTGTGGAAGGGTAAGTTAGTACTGGTTAGTATTCAGTCCAGGAAAACTGGTTAGAAGAATAGGTCACAGTATATAACTGAAAAATTGATGAAACATGGCATTAAACCCAAGTGACTATATAAGTCACATAGAAACAAATGAAAACATTCAAACATCAGATAATGTGAAAATACATGGCCAATATATTCATTAACGTCACATTGTGTAAAATAGTAAAAGTTAATTCAGTCATTCGTTAATTACATGTTTAATTATAATGTCACATGATGCTCGGATCTCTTCATGCTAGACTGGATCAATGATGGAAAATAAGCTGTATATGTAGTGGTTGCATTGTAGATATACAGTATAACCCCTCAAAACCAGACTCCCTGAGCCTGAATTCTCTGAAAATTTGATTTTAAATCCAATTTTTTCTGATAGTTCTCTGAAAAATGGAATTTTCAGGAAACTGGACTTTTGGCCAGTCAGGAAGGCATCTAGTTTTCTGGGGTTATACTTAATATCTCATTGATAAAATTAGTTTTGTAATTTTAAATTTTACTCCAGCAATTGCTAACAACATGAAAAACATAAGCATTGTAAACTGGTTCCAGCTATCCGAATACTCAGGACAAATGTCTTATCATTCTTTTCATGTAAAACATTTAAAATACAGTAAAGCATGGTTATAGTGATATTGGGTATAGTGAAGAATTGGCCATACCAAAGTGTTTTCCCCCTTACAAGCCATTCTTTAATTCAAGATGTAATGAAGTGATTACTTGGGTCCAAGGAATTTACTATAACTGTGATACTATATCAGAATGTGAACATATCCGGTTGCCACTTTAACTAACTTAAGTTGCTCAGGCCAGAAAAAAACGGCCATGTTCAGTTATCTAACTGACCTTATTTTTTGGCGCCAACCCTAAAGTTTTTACAACAAAATTTTAAGCATGGAAACATTTGGGGGTGAATTGTACCTCATATTCTCACAAAATCTGATTAAAAATTAGTTTTTTTAACCTAACTACCCTAATTTTGGTCAAGTAACCATAATATTAAATATAGCTATTTTTCTAGCTTCATACACTGTGAGTGTAGTAGTAATGACTCTTAATAACCCGGCTATTTCAGATCTTGTTTTTGATGGTATATTGAGGAATGTATTCATTACACAGGTTACAGCGTTAAATTAGTGTGCAGACACACATTAAAATTACCTTGCTAAAGAATTAGTTAAAACACGCTGAATCACTCAAGTGTTTCATATTTTACATTGTCATATGAATTGGATTGGGGGTGTTCAAGGTCTACTTAGTGAATGATAATCATCTTGTTTATACAGTAAATTGAAGTGGTTGGGTAGAAGATTTTGAGAACTATCTTACACCCCCTGTGCTGGACAAAATTACTGGATCATGAAATTCTCATGCTTTTACCCTGGGTGTGGTATATATAAAGAGTCACATGTTCAGTATTGAACATTTAGGAGGGAGCACTTGTTAGGGTTCAAGATATTTTGAACTAAAAGGTATGTTTTTCATAAAGACCTGATATTCTTTACCTTTTTAATTCCAAAATTATGCTTATAGTTAGTATATTTTACAGTGTTATTGTCTATGTGTCAGAGAACCAAGAGTATCTTTTTACCTTGAAAAAATAGCCAAAATGTGCTTTCTTGTTCTGTGGTGTATAAGTGGACCCATTATAAATGCACATGTTACAGTGTGCAAAAAATGGTAGGCTATAATGTATTTTTAAAATAAATTTTTTTTTGTGAGGTACCAGACGAAATAATATAAAAAACTTCTTTCAAACATTAATTTGTCACTTTTATTCAATAAAAGGGCTTGTTTGACGCACTACATGATGCCTCAAAGAAAAGACCCTAAAGATGCTAGAACCACGGGTGGTACCGCATATTACCAATGACCTATCCGCAGAGTAAGGTTCAAAATGGCTGACGCTACGCAGACAGATCAAAACACAGGTAAATTTGAAGTTTTTTTTACAAAGACGTCTTTCTTTATTTATTATTTTTTACATTGTTTTCATGTTATATCAATTGACAATAGAAAATGGTCTAATTCCATCGACATTAATTGAATATTACTTATTTTTCTGTTTTTGTATCATACTCGGATATGACATATCTTCGTCTATAATTGTTTCCATGGGCTGTCAGTTATAAAAATCCATTTTTTTAACTTGAGACGTTATGACAGTTTATTAGAACTATCTATTATTATAGGTAAATTGAAACACCACCATAACGTAAGTGTTCAGGGTTCTGTGAGTGGAGTGGTAAAAAAGACTTAAGGAAATGATTTGAAGTATGGCCCCCATACATAAATTAATAATTAATATATTATGGAACCAGATACTGAAACAAGATGTAAAGGTATTTCCATGATACCAAATTTAATATTACAAGATGGTTTTTAAAATGTACTATTGTAAAGTAAATATATTAAAATAGCGAAATAGTCATCTAATGATCTATATATGTAAGTATTATTGTGTTTGGGCTTTTTTCGCAGGTAGGAAAAGGGACCCTTTTCTTAAATTTTGGAAAAAACCTGGTATTTTTTAAAAGTGGGTGAAAAAAATCATGTAAACTGAATTCAAGGGGAAAACTGCATGATTTTGAAGATTTTTCCAGAGGGAAAGATGCCTAACAGCCCCTGCTATAGAAGGAAAAAAACCATTGGATATTAAAATGACTTGGCATAACTGTTCATCATGATGAGACAGTTTGTCATGCACGAGACCCAGGTCCATATTTCAAAGGTCAAGGTCACACTTTGGGTTTAAAGGGCGAAAATTGGCATGTTTTACCTTTGCGGATTGTAAAAAGGAACCTTAGCAGGCTTGACATGTTGCATTTGGCAACTTCTATTTATTACAATTTCCCATAATATGTATTTCATTTTGCTTAAAATTAATTTTAGTGGATGAAAATGATAGAAGAAAGAGACATGGGATGTTGAAGATGTATTATGGTTTAGATGAAGACAAAGCAGGGGGAGCCTCACTTGATCCTTGTGATATAGATGGTGCCCACTTTAAACCTGATATGTATCTTGGTAAACTGATACAGGAGAAGTCACTTACAGAGTTGATGGACAAGGAATCTGAAATGCTTCGTCAGATTCGTTCACTAGACAGTGACATGCAAACTTTGGTTTATGAGAATTACAACAAATTTATAAGTGCTACAGATACTATTAGAAAGGTAAGGTGCATCCAAGAATTTAGTGTTTGTGTTTAGATTTTTTATTTGACCTTCTACTTAATCAAACATTGTATTGAATTATGCAGACATTGAAAGTTACGAGTTTGTGAAATATGTCGTAACATTTGATGAGATAAAGTGGAGACATGTAACAGCATACTACAGGTCATTGGACAGTATCTGTTCATACTTTCCGGTTTAGGAATTATGCCATATGAACAAAAAAGGAATACTTTCAATTCAGTCCAAACTTGACTCTGTTTGACCTATTCTTGATTGTTATGTTTCGTTTTCTATTACATTTCAGATGAAAAATGATTTCCGTAAGATGGAAGATGAAATGGATCACCTAGCTATAAACATGTCACGTATAACTGAGTTCAGTGGTAACATTTCTCATACATTACAAGATAGGCGCCAAAATATTACAAAACTGGCTGGAGTACATTCACTTCTAAAGAAAGTAAGTTGTTCATTGTATGATAAGATTTCTTTATGGCCTTTTTCCTATTGATGAGCCTAGACTTATTTTTCAAATGATAAGAAGCGCAATTTTTCCAATTAGCTTATTTTCCTTATTGCTTAACTCTCAATTTCATGTTTCTGTGACCCAAGGCATTCATGTAATCATTTATCTGTTACCTGATTTTTTTAGGATGCTAATAACTATATAAGAAACTATTGAATAACATTATCTGTATCTTTGTATATTTTCAGCTGCAATTCCTTTTTGAATTACCAGCAAGGTTGAAGAAGTGTATTGAGATGAATGCTTACAGTCAAGCTGTCAGGTAACAATAAGTTGTCCTCGTATCTGTTATACCAGCCTATACCAACTAGTAGATACATCAATTGTCTTGTCCAATCTCACTTATTGTAACTATGTGATGCAGATAAACTCTTTTTTGAATTAATAATTATTACTGATTGCAGTTAGCTTTAATGAAATCTGACTACTGAACCATTTATTTTAGTATCTCAAGTTTCAAGTGAGATTTGGTATATTTCTGATTGGCATGTAATTACCTAATAATATCTTTACTTTTAGACTGAAAAATGCATTGATTTGTCTTTATCCAAGGTCAATTTTAGTAAAGTATTTAAATTTTGTAAGAAGTGTAACACAAAAACACCGAGACAGGGGGTACTTTTTGAGTTACCTCCCTTTCTTTAATTTTAAATATAAGTTTTGTCCAAATCCTATCTGTAACACTAGTTATTTCAATGTTCTTCATATCTGTTGATTTTGATTGTGGCATTTTGAAATATATTCCTATTTTTTATTTTGATTTATCAAAGGAATTGATTTTTCTTCTTAGCCACCGTGCATACTGACAAAACTTCAGTGGGGTATTGGCAATGTCTCACATGGTGCTTGTTAGGATCTATGATGGTGTTCATTATTTGTATTTCCTTTTCCAGCAATTTTAATTCATCAATTTTAATCAGTTAAAAGCATTCTTAAGTCATGCAGAGAATTTGTGAGTTTTATTTGTGAATGATTTTGTGTAAACATTATTCTTTACAGCACTTCATTATAAAATGTTTTGTTTATTCTTTTGCAGATACTACACAAAAGCGCAGCTTGTGTTACACCAGTATCAACATATGCCAAGTTTTCAGGGTATTAACTCTGATTGCAGCAAAATTATTCTGGAGCTGACACAACATCTTAAACAACAGTTTAGAGATAAAGAGGTTTACTATTCTATGATTTTTTGGACATTGAATACATGTTGTAGCATTTTTGTATTATTTACAATATTTTGGTTGTGAAAATAAATAAATTTTCAGGTTTTAAACCTGGTTTCAACATTATTTTAGTTATATACTGGTGGGCAGTTAACCTGTTTTCTGGATTTTGTTCCAGTACTACCTTCCACATGAATGACTTGATGGAGGATGAATTTCCTAGATTCTACATCTTCAACCCTCTTAAATCCCAGAGCTATCATTGATAATTGACCAGATGGCTTATGAGCTGGAATATTAGGAAATCACCAAAAATTTTATCAATTAAAGCAATATTTACCATAACATCAAGAAAACATATGCAATATGTATACTCTATAATTAAGTCTACTTATTTCAACATGAATTTCTCTTATTTTCAGTCGACTCCTAAACAACTTGCTGAATGTGTTGATTTATTACTGCAATTAAATGAACCAGCTGAACTGTTATGTGATGAATTCCTCGAACAGTAAGTCTTTTCATTATGTGTTCTAAGTAGCGCCCTCACGTTACCCATGCAAAAGAACCTGTATTGGTTAAAGTCAATTCACATTTACAAAGTTGAGTAACCTTTTAAACATCCTAGATACTGCGCTCAACAATATTTTGGAGTCATCTTTTCTTAAAACAATGAGGCAATTAAAAAATATTTGTTCACCTTCTCTTTTTGTTCATGGCTGCCATCATGGATGCCTAGGGAGTATTGAATGTTCGTAAGCTTTTCAGCATTGTTGGCGACCTTGCTCATAAGAAAGTGTGAATGTGTATTACCTACTCAACATTTTTTTCTAGTATTTATATCTCACTGTATTGTATTTTTTTCAACTATACTGCAATATGCTACAGAATAAGAAACATATTTTCACAGTTATACTATTTAGTATTTATTTGTAGTTCAAGGCCTTTGGCCCATTTACATACATGTGGACAACATACATTATACAAATAGTTTGACTGACTCATAGAATATAAAAAGGCACATATTATGCAAACAATTTGACTGACACATAATATATGTAATACAGTTAGACCTTTATATCAAAATGAATAGTCTTGATATCAAGGTAGTCTCATTGTCATATTGAAATAAAGAGGAAGTGTTGAAAAATGGTTTAAATGTATGTTGTTGTAATGACATGATCTTAACATTGAAGTGGTTGCATAGTGAGACTTTACTCTATAATCATTCTAGTCATGGGTGTTTTATGATGTATTTATCGCAGTGCAAGAAACAAATTGGATTCAGACTTGGGTGAGTTACAACACCAGATTGACATGTTGAAGGCAGACAGTGGACTGAAGACTGTTGATGCCTCGTCACAGTCTTACCTGGATACACCTATGGTATGTATATGGCATTCTTGGGCAATCCTTGAAAAATCCTTGTTGGTATGCAGTAACTGTTACGTGACTGACTCATTAAAAAAAAAACTATAAAAAATTGCGGTGATTTTGACATTTTTTGTTTATTGTTTATTCTTTTTTCATACTTCTTGGTTTAATGACTGCATATAAGCCATCCTTAAAAAATTGTTTGTTTGCTATAATACGAACCAATATTTTTTCAGTTGGTAGGTAGGTAGGGATTATTTTTTATTTTGAAAAATACTGGAAAACAATTATGAAATAACGAAATGGTAAAAACTTTTTTTTACTGGGAGGGTTAAAAAAGTTGAACCATGCTGATTTTTATCAGTCGGTAGCATTACAGCAGACGTAATTGTTTGTAAGGATGACCTAATGTTGATGAAAAATTTGCTGTCACTTTCTGACCACAGGGGCCCCTTAACCTGAATTTATAAAGCGTGCCATATCAACATCTCCCATGTATATCATATTTTCATGTTCTAGGATGTTCTTGAATTTGTTGATTGTGGTTGTAATGGTTTCCTTAGCAACATGTGTCTGGTGATTGCATCTTATAATGATATGTTCCTCAATCGACAGCAGGGGAGGTAAGTTGTAATTTTGAGGAAAGTATGTTATTTAACCCTTTTTCTCATAAGCGTATTTTAGACTCTTCCAAATTCAAAGCAAATATACAAAACATCAATTTGTTTAAGAAAATTGAGTTAATTCTCTCTGACAGAGTTTAAAACATTGTGGCAAAAGAATCATTGGTTATTACACGCAACGGCTTCTTTTGTCACTATGTTTTCAAAAGTCGTCTTCTTCAGACACGGGGAAATGCAGTATTATGAGGCACAGGGTTAACACAAATGTCCTCAGTCCTGTGGCAAGTATTGATGCAGTCTGATCAAGTTATGAGATTTACTAAATCTTGTGTTATACCAATCTTATATCAGTCAATGTTTTTATTTTAAATCAAATAAAAGTTTGCTTAGGCCACCCTAAAAAAATTGCTTGTTAGAATGAAAATTTTAAAAATAATATTCATTCATTTTGTAGTGGTAAAATTTTTCACATCAGTGTTTTTTTTTTTTTGGTGGTACTGTCAGCAACGACAAAAAATAATATCTTAATTAAGGCCTCACTGTGGATGGGGAGATATGAACTAAGCGCTGCCATGGATGAAAACTTTTTTCTCAAGTTGTTTCTGATCTTATTATATTTAGTTTTCATTCAATTGTATTTTGGAATTTGATCTTTTTGTATAAGTGTTCAAGATTTTTTAAAAATAAAATTAAAACTGAAAAAGCTATATTTTTGCTAAATGCCTAATTTTACGTATTAGTATATTTAGTGGTGTTTTACTATGAATAAATATGATTCAAAACTGAAAAATATAATACAGTAAAACCTCAATAATGAGACCACCCAAATAATTGGTCGTAATAAGGTGGTCTCATTATCAAGTTGAATTTTAGGGGAGTTATTGACAGCCGTTCTGAAAGTAGGTGGTCATTATAACAAGGTGGTTTTAATATTGAGGTGGTCTGTATTTGAGGGTTTACTGTATATTTATAACATGATTTATATCCATCTCTCACGTATATTTTGTCTTGTAGTGAAGAGTTGGATTCTATTGCTGTGAAGAAATTGGTTATATTTGTGAATACACTCATGGAGCTTTATTTCAATGCAGTACAAGAACGTGTGCATCTAGAGGTGTGTGTGTGTTCAATTTATTCCATTTTTCTTGGTTATATTATTTTGAATCAGATTTTTTTAACTTTTTAAGTTAAAGATGGATCATGGTGTAGAAATGATTTCTTTTGTATGGTATGTTTTATTGGCCAATCAAAACTAGGTGCAATGTAATGTTGAAAATATTTTGAGTGTAATTTAGTTCAAGTAAATTCGTTCCAGATCAAATTTGACTCTAAGACATAAATATATTTGACTTATGATCTATGAACTCTAGAATAAATTACAAAACAAAGGTTATCACTGTTTGAAATATTATGAGATTTCGAAAACTGCTGTTTATCATTTATGTTATAAGATCAATTTAGATTTTTTAATGTCCAGAGTTTTCATCAATGTAATTCTAAACAGAAATTGAAGCATAAAACTGCTTCATTCGGCTTAACAAAACAAATTGAAAGCTGTCATGTTTGCTGTTTATGTGCTTAAAAATATGGAATGTATGATTGTGTCAGGCATTTTTCTATTTAATTGACCTTCTGAAGGTTAATAATTGGAATTCTTATACTTTTCAGAAAGAAACTGGTGATAACACCATTCTGGTGAGAGCTCTTGACAGATTTCATAGACGCTTGCAAGCTATGAACAAGCTTCTACCTGACACTGATTTTTCTAGGTACTTTTATGATAGCATGCTTTTTTTATTTTGGAAAATATGAAAGTAATTTTTATTGTGACCGTAGAAACTGCGAGTCAGGATTGGTTTTCAACTGATAGTTTCAGATTAAGTCACATTGTTAAAGAAACTTTATTTAGCTGTTTAGGTGATTAATAGAATTACATAATGTGTAATTTGTGTATTATGAACTTTTTATTGCACAATAACGTTGAATTTTCATCTAATCATAAATTATTATCAGTTTGCAATGCAGCTAAAAAATTTTCTTGCCAACTTCAGGGCTGGTACAAACATTGTCTCAAAAGCTGCACAGGATAGAGTGTCACATTATCTAGATTCCTTGAAACAACATTTTACAGGTAAGATGACAAAAGTTGGTTTCCGGTAACGTTTATACAGTAAACTGCTGAAAACCGGATCCTCCGCACTTGGGTCTTAGAGTCCACTTTTCTGAAAATTCTGATTTTAAGGGAACTTGAGACAATATGACTAACTCTGGTTCTTGCTTTTGTACAATGGTTGTTTAAGTGTTGTGTTTTGTTTCATACTATTTTACTTGTAATTTGATTTACAGAAAGTTGCTGGTTCTACCTAGGTGTAAGCCTGGGGTCTTCCTCCATTGTTAAAGCTGAAAAGTTGCCAATGCGATGTTAAACTCCAGTGAAAAATTGTAATTGATTATCAAACTAAATAATGTTTGCGATTATTTTAGATTGTTTGACAGACATTCGTCAAAATCTTGCAAGTCCACGTCTTGCTAACAAACAAGAACAAGGCGTGAATCTGACAGAATTGTTGGGTAATATACAAGTGACAACATTAGAACAAGTGAAATCTGTCCTTACCAACCTCCAGGTATGATTTAGTGAAATCTGTCCTTACAAACCTCCTGGTATCATTTAGTGAGATCTGACCTTACCAGCCTCCTGGTATGATTTAGTGAAATCTGTCCTTACAAACCACCTGGTATCATTTAGTGAGATCGGACCTTCCCAGCCTCCTGGTATGATTAAGGGAAATCTGTCCTTACAAACCTCCTGGTATCATTTAGTGAGATCTGACCTTACCAACTTAGGGAAATCTGTCCTTACAAACCTCCTGGTATCATTTAGTGAGATCTGACCTTACCAACCTCCTGGTATGATTTAGTGAAATCTGTCCTTACAAACCTCCTGGTATTATTTAGTGAGGTCTGACCTTACCAACCTCCTGGTACGATTTAGTGAAATTTGTCCTTACAAACCTCCTGGTATCATTTAGTGAGATCTGACCTTACCAACCTCTTGGTATGATTTAGGGAAATCTGTCCTTACAAACCTCCTGGTATTATTTAGTGAGGTCTGACCTTACCAACCTCCTGGTACGATTTAGTGAAATTTGTCCTTACAAACCTCCTGGTATCATTTAGTGAGATCTGACCTTACCAACCTCTTGGTATGATTTAGGGAAATCTGTGCTTAAAAACCTTCAGATATGATTTAGTGAAATCTGTCCTTACAAACGTCCGGGTATGATTTAGAGAAAAAAAATCTTATAAACCTGCTATAATTGTTGTTAAGTTTGATAGGCTGGTAGCCAATTAAATTTCTGTGTTATTTCATACATGTTCTATGGTAATGAGCCTCCTTTACTAAATGATTCTGTATGCTGAAGTCTTAAACTAATAAATTAAGCGTGATTTTTTTACTATTTGCTGTCTTATATAAATAGGTACGTAAATGTTTTGTTCAGAGCCATACTTAATAATACATTGGCTTCTTCAAAAATGAGGAACATCATTACATTGAAAAATTACGTGTTGAAAGCTTCAATCAAAACCTTGAATTAATCTTTGTGAAATTGGACTCTTGTTGCAAGTTTTCTATGACAAATAATTAAAAAAATTTTGACTTGGCTGATTTCTTCAATTTTAGGTTTTCACAGCATCTGATATAACATTCGCCATGAAGCCATATTTTCGAGGTCCATTCTGTTCGCAAGGTGTTCGCGAAGGACTGGTAGTTGCATACATAGAATTAATCACCAATATGTGCCAGGAGTTCTGTGAAGGGACAAGCACAGCCCCTCCAGCGTTGCTCCTTATCCTGTCTAGATTGTGTTCCGATTATGAGAGTTCAACTATATCATACTTAGTAAGTTCAGACTAGTTGATGAAAATAACATAATGATATATTGATGCTCAAAATCTGTAACTACACATGAATGATACAATTATTAGACTCCAGGAAGTCTAAAAATAGATGTCTGATTTTTAAAGAATATTCGATTATTAATGCCCCCAGGGTCATTTATTTCACAGATTTTTTCAGTTTGTTGAGTTATTGCTTAGACTCTGACCTCACTGGACATAATTTTGATGATTATCAAAGCATTTATAGAGTCATGATTTTCTCCAATACAGTTAGGGGTGGTTTTTTTTCACTGGAGTTTTAATGTCACACCAACAGCCAGGGTCATTTGTTGACTTTCCAGTTGTAATAGTGGAGGAAAACCTCATGCATACACCTAGGTTGAACCACCAACCTTCTGTAAGCTGGCTGGACAGCTTCCTCATGTAAAATTTGGTCCGAGGTGGGGTTTGAACTCACAGCAGTAAGGGGCTAGTGATTACAAGTCGGAGACCATAACCACACAACGGCAGGAGCCATGAGGGTGTTAAATAGGGAGTGCCTTTATTTGTGGAATTTGATTACCAAAACAATTATATCGAGTCATGTTTTTGTCAAATATGGTTAGGAGCATTTATTAGGGAAGGTTATTTACTTGAAAATATGTTTATCAAAACAATTATTTTGAGTTATGATTTACTAATATAGGGCTAGGGGTGTTAATTAGGAGAAAGCACATTTGCTAATATGTTGATTTATATTCCGTCAATCAGAAATGGAAATGCTTGTCTGTTGAGTATGGTTGTTCGCAGTCAGTCTATTTTTTTGGCTCTTTGAGAGTTCATTGACTGTTTTGTCAGTACCAAACCATTTTGTGACATTTGATGCGAAAAACAGGCCCCTGGTAACAGATATGAACAGCAAAATTTATTTTGTATTTTACTATCATTAAAATTTCTACAAGAGTATATGCTGTAAAACTTTATTATAATAAGCATCATTATCATGAGAACACAACTTATCAGGAGCAGTATAAAGTTCTGTCCCTGAGGTTATAAAACTTGAGAACAGTCTCCAAGCTCAAATCTCTTTACGGTATTTCATTCTCAAAGATCATAATTAAATTTGAAACATTTAAAGGCAAGATACGAGATTTTAGCTCAGGGACCAATCTCAAGTTTTATAACCTTGGACCCTGCCCTGATCTCAATGCTGGAGAATTAAGAGTTTTAGGCCACAGAAAATTCTACCTTTTAGTATTTTTTTTTTAAAATTGTAATTGGATTTTTTAATCAAAAATTCAATTATAAACATGTAGATAAGAGTATGTGTAACCAAATTCTGTTGAGGATGAAAAATGTGTTTTGAGTCTATAGAAGGATCTTAATCCTGCATCCTGATTGGTTATTTTTGAATTTCTTATAAAATTAACCAATGAAATGCCTTTGTTCTGAGTCTGATCTCAACCTGCAGTATTAAACATTGTATTTGTATGGTATTCTTTCAGATAACTCTTACAGAGGAACAGTTCGACATGGATCCACGTATGGAAGTTACATCTGTCTCACAGTTATGTACAAATATCAAGCAGACGGCCCAGAATCTACTCAGTCATTACGTCAAAGTTCAAGGACTGGCTATATCTCAAGTACGATGTTGGTGTATTTATTACCCAAGTTCGTGATCTGAAGTTATAAAACTTGAGAACATTCTCGAAGCTTTAATCTCAATTTTATTCTCGATGTATTTTGATTTAAAAAGTTACTGCTGTTTGATTTTTGAAAACAATTTTAGATCAATTATGCTGGGAGTATAATGTATAATCGATATCATTATTGTTTTACTATGTTTAATACAGAAACATAAAATGATAGAATATGAGATTTGAGTTTGGATGCCAATCTCAAGTTGGTAACATTATACCCAGTTATAGTCAGCCTGAAGGTTAATTAAAATATGAGTTCTAACTTAAAACTTAATTTATGAGCTTAATCATAAAATTGACAAATGATTCAGATGGATTTGGAGACGGGTGTGTTGTCTCAGTTTAATATTAAAATATATGGCATTATTCCTTAAATATGTTGCAGTGGGAATGCCATGATGTATTTAGTTCAGGGACTGACTTAACGTTATGATGAAGTTGTAAATATACCTTAACAAAGATGAATCAAGTCATGATTTTATTGCTAATAAATTGTTGCTGAAATTCTAGAATTCTAACATATATTTGGTTGATATTAATTATTGTACATAGAATCGTTTTTTTTGTCATATTTTGTGTTATAATAGTTGGCTTTTCAATATTAATCATTGCGGTTCTTTTATCTATTTTCCCTTTTCATTTTCTGGAGTTCCTCTGTATTTTATACTTTTTCTTACAGATGTTAAGAAAAAGCGTTGAAACACGAGACTGGTTAAATACCATAGAGCCACGTAATGTAAGAGCTGTAATGAAGAGAGTTGTAGAGGACATTACTACAATAGATTCACAGGTAAATATAGCTACCAGTTGTATCAGTATGAAGTTATATATTTTTATAATGAAACAAAGGCGTGTAGAATTTTATTCAAGCAATTTTTTTTTAGAAATTGGTTATTTCAAGCTTATGGACACTTCCTGTTCTATACTAGTCTTTGGGTCTACTTTTATCATTTTGAATTTAGAAGAATTATCTAGAGTCTGTTGGATTTAGAATGGATTATCTCTAGATCAGCTGCCTGTAAAGTCTGCAATTTATGATCAGTTCTGTACTCTGGTTAGCGACGAAATGTCGAAACAGAAATGGACGCTATTTTGTCTATTCATGACCAATATTTTAACCTTGGTTTTGAAATTTGTACAAAAAAGACTAGAGTTCCTTTCATCCATATTTCATTAAAAAATACTTGATTTTGATACTTTAATGACATTGATATTTGGGCTTAAATGGCCCCAGTACACGTCTGTTTTCAGCAGCATTGAGGACCAATGATTTAAGCACTTTTTTATGTTGATTTCTGTACCTGTTATGAACATTTTATCATTTCTGGGTCAATGGTCTTCCTCATCAACATTTGTTTTTGATTCTAAACATTTTTAAATGGCATAATTCATTGCAAAACTTTTTGACAAAAAGAAAACATGAGACCTTGTTATCTCATGTTTTAATGAAGACAGATTATTTATGTTAAAATTGTCTGAGCAGAGTTTTAAACTTGTATGCCTGGAAAAACTTGGTGTATTGATAGACTACCGATGACCTGCATTAATGATGAGTTCCAAATTAGGGAAAATTAGAAAAAATAGTAAAATTGTACAATTGTCATATGATAACCTTTAACATTGATCGACTGTACACATTCTGTAATAGCCAGTCATCATTGCATACTGCAATAAATGAAATAAATTTGGTCATACATTTAAAAAATACTTAAAATATCAATTCATATTGCCTGGTAATCTCAAAATGAGAATTTAACTTTTAAAAGACCTCTTGGTTGCCTCGGTACTGACACATTCCTCAGGAGTTTTTCACATGTCAATGACTGTCTATGAGCTTGTACACCTTTGGAGTGTTTTCAAATGTCAATGAACTGTCTATAAACTTGTACACCTTAAGAGTGTTTTCACATGTCAATGAACTGTCTATAAGTTTGTACACCTTAGGAGTGTTTTCACATGTCAATGAACTGTCTATAAGTTTGTACACCTTAGGAGTGTTTTCACATGTCAATGAACTGTCTATAAGTTTGTACACCTTAGGAGTGTTTTCACATGTCAATGAACTGTCTATAAGTTTGTACACCTTGGGAGTGTTTTCACATGTCAATGAACTGTCTATAAGTTTGTACACCTTAGGAGTGTTTTCACATGTCAATGAACTGTCTATTCATTTCTTATCTGTGATACATTCCCACGTGTCATTGAACTTAGAGTATGAATGGTACAACTTATTCATCATTTATGAATAAAACAAAATATTTTATAATTGAAATTCAAAACAAAATATCAAATATTAATTCATTCTTTACTGAACTTAGTCGATATGCTCATTTGCTTAATATATCAGTCATAATTACAAGAAGCTTGAAAACCACATCTATCACTTTTGAACTCTGACCCCTGATTTAGCAAAACATGATGAAATAGACTTTGTCTGTTTTCTAAATTGAACCATTCCCATCCAATTTTTAGGTAAATTTGCTGGGTATATTTTATGACATTATAGCATTGTTTGTTTTATTTCTGTTTACACTTAGGTGGGACAGTTGTATGAGGAAGGTGTTAAAAAAGAAAGAAGCAGTGATTCCAGTCGTAGAGCTCACAGCTATAGCTACGCTTCACAACAAAAACGTGGACAATGGAATTTTACGCCCAGGTATCTTTACATTCAATGTTTCAAGTTTTCAGTCATTTCAAGGACTTTCTGAAACGCTCCAATCAATGATATTATTCTGAAATATTATGACACAATACATAGGAAAAATTCAAAGAATTAGAAGTTTATTTACTCAACAGGGTTTTTTTCATTCAAAAGGGGCCATCTATAGGCATCTTCCCCTCAGGAGAAATCTTCAAAAATCTTGCAATTTTCCCCTAAAATTCAGTTAAATCAAGTTTTTTTCTCCCCCCCCCCCTTACTCCAAAAATAATGTGTTATTTTCCCCCAAATTTATAAAAGAAAGTCCTGCTCTCTTTGAAATTTGATTGACTTCAAATTTGAAGTAATTACTGTGCCAATTCAAATGAGACTTTATGAATGAAATTATTTCTTAAACATGGATGTTGGGAATTTCTGGTCAGTAATTTGTCAATTTATACTTGATGAAACTGGGTGATTACATGTTGAAGACATATTGAAAGCAGACTTTGGATAGTAAGCTTAATTTTAATACGAGTTTGTGTTCAATCAATCAATAGATCGATCAATCAATCAATCAATCAATCTGGGTGTTAAGTCTGATCTCTGTATGAAATGTTACGGATGGTCAGTAGTTTATTGTACCTTAGTTCCTGGCCTTAGGCAGTCAGTTTCCATGATTTTTATACCAGCGCATTATTTTTTAATTTAAACTCATCAAACAACGCGAATCTGTCAAAAAAGTCTTCATGCTGTTACTGCGCGCACATGAAGATTTTTTTTTAGATAGATTTCCTTTGTTTGTTGAGTTTAGATTAAAAAAATAACATCAGTACAGGTATAAATTTCAGAAACTGAATTCCTATGTTCCTGGTCACTATTTCTCAACACTTCTCATTTTGAATTTTGCACGAATTCCTTTCCAACCTAAGGACTCGCTATTTTTAGTGATTCTACTTATCAAAGTCTAGTGAAATCATTATTGTGTGAATATATCAAGCAGTTCGATTCGATAATTCTGAATATTAATTCATGATAAAATATGCTTATCACTCATCTCAAGTCATGATCTAATGTTTGAACCTGGCCCCAGTTTTATGAAAATACTGAAGTCCATCGTCAATGCGTAATCTCAATAATTTATCCAGTTTGAAATGCCACGCTGGAAATCAGCCCTTTATCTAATGTAAAAAAGTGCAGATATTTGAAATGCATTGAAAAATGTGTTGATTCAAATACAAAATCTGGCCTCTAAAATCAATATTGCACTAAACAGAAATGCGGTCAATTAAAATGACAGTTTTCCACACATTTTGATTTCTTATGTGTGTGTTTGATCGTCTTATTGTTTAACATGTGATAAAACATTAATATGAATGCAATGATTTGTTTGCATATATATTACACTGAATTTGGAATAACTTTGAGTGAGTTTTTCATGCATGAATATTGTATCCATGCTATAAGGTCATATTTTTCTGGGGAGATCTGGGTTCGAATCCAGGTTGCAGCAAGTCGCACCCTTCTATGAAAAATTGACAAAAATGTCAATTTTCCTCCATTTATGGAGAAGTTAATGAGGGATAAGCTGGTACTGGTTAGTATACAGTCCAGGAAAACTGGTAAGGTGAACCAGTCATCGTATATAACTGAAAAATTGTTGAAAAAAGGCGTTAAACCTCAATGACAATAAGTCACATAAATGCAAACAAACCATATTTTTCTGGGATGTTTGTTTCAAACAATTTTTCAGTTACATATGGCGACTGATTCTCCTAACTCTTCCATAGGGAGCTGCCAATTTCTCCACATATGGAGGAAAATCGACATTTTTTTGTCAATTTTCATTGAAGGGTATGACCTGCTGCGAGTCCAGCACACTAACCACTGGACCACGGCTGTGGCCTGGGATGTTTGTGGAAACCTGATATGTATTTTTTGGCCTTGTCTGTCATCGTGTTTGCTTTATCTTTTCAGTATTGATAATAGCTTGATGAGTAATATACAGAAGCTGTTTTCTGAAAAAATTGAGATATTTAGTGCAGTAGAATTCTCAAAAGTTTCAGTACTTACTGGTATCGTCAAAATTAGTCTAAAGGTTTGTAAAAATTCCTATTCATGATCACTTGCTTTGTACCATGTAGTTTTGGGAAAGATTTGAGAGCAAATTTTTTTCTTGTGTTTAATTGGTATGATTGATTGGTACCATCTTCCAGATGTAACAAAAGCTCGGTTCATAGACTGGAATTATTTTTTGTCTATAAATTATGGCTTAAATCTTGTTTCTCAAGTCTGACCTTTTTTCGAGACTGTTATTCAAGTGTGTTGATGTATTTGACCCAATAGTAAAGAAGTTTTACTGAATTTTCAGACATTTATGGAATGTGTTCGTCTTAGAATATTTGGTCGCTATGGTTTACAGCAGATACAAGTAGACACATACTATTTACAGTTATATTTATGGAGATTTGTCTCGGATGAAAAGTAAGCCATTTTTGATATCTTACCGCTATGGTTTTGAAAGTATGACTGTTATGGAACATCTTTGTTTCACTTGTTATATATACTGGACTTGACAAGATATATCACGGGAACACCTAGGCTGGAAGGCGTCAGAAATAGTTGTTTTTTAATTTGAATAGTTCCTATTCAATCTTTACCTGATAATTTTGACAGATGTGTATTGTGACAGTGTGACACTCTCATTACGTTCTTCCCTTAATATTTTGATTACCTCATCATTTTTGTGGTGAGAAGATTACAACACTGCCAATCTGTTGGTTGCCTGTTTTGTTTTCTCCTTAATGATGTAAATGAAGAGATGTATATTATAACTTGGCTTCTTTGTTCAGTCAAGATAATGGCACGTCCACAATGAGGTGGCATGTGCAACACCTTGTTAGGAAGTTGCCAGTTGATTGCTGAAGGTGTTAGATCAAGTTAGTACTGGTAGTTCACCCTGGAGCTCAGGTTTCATCAAAATGAGCAGCTGAAATACTCTCAAAAAGTGGATTAAGAATACACTTTTATTGCTCAACATAATTCATTATCATGTTTATAGGTTATTAACTCTTTCGCTGCCAATGTCGCTATGTGATGACTTGATGCTGAGTGCCAATGTCACCTTTTGGCGACCAGTACAGGTCTGGACTTTAGAAAAGTCCATAGACTTCAGTGAAGTCTACAGATCTCAGGATCCTGTGTTCAAACCAATGATCTGTGTGACAAATGATCTGTGACAATTTGGTTGAAGACTTAGCGTTATCCACCAGTAATTCAAGCAATTCATGCGGAGAAGCTTGCAGTTACTTGTGGAGGACAGGGTGAGCACAAGTAAAAAATTCTTGGTACTGAGAAATGCGTCTTATCAGAAATTTGGCAGTGAAAGAATTAAATGAAATGTTGTTACTTGTAGATTCTTTTGTTGATGTTTTGCCTGTTCAGCCTAATAAGGTTGTATTAAATTGTTTGTATTTACTTTTTTAGCCTGGTACAAGTGTTGTTGGATGAGATCGTGTGCAGCACAGTACATCGTTGTCTAGACCCTGTGATGATGGAACCTAGTGTTATAGAATTGATCTGTGAAAGGGGATGAATGAAACCACGCATTCCTAGAGTATTAAGTTAACGATGATTCTGCTCGTGTTTCACCCTTCTTAGATTGCCATCTACTAATGCATTAATAAGGATGAAGGTTGCAGAGATTGGGGTTCTGTTCCCAATATCAGCCTCAACTGTCAGTAATTTGTACAATTGATAACGTGATAGTCACTGTTGACTTACATGCGGTTACAACACTTGCTAATTGTCAATAGCCAATATATTCATTTGGGTGAAATTCCAGAAACTATAATTATCATACCATACCCCTGTCAGTTGTCAATAGCTGTCACATGCATTGCCTTATGTGTCAGCATTTATTAACACCCTGACATAAACAATTATAAAAACTTAAAAAGAACATATTGTATGTAATAAAAATAGGTTTTGGATTGGTTTGCTCTTCATTGCTGGGTTCAAAACATGTAAGATGTCACGTATTGTACATGTTATATGCCTGTGGTTCTTTGATAGCTTTTGCACTGAATTGCTGTGTCTATAAGTTTAATTTATGGAATCAAGTCATTTGCAGTTGTTGCTTAAATGTCTGTATTTATCTTGGATGTTTTTTACTATGGATAATTGCGGGGGTCATTTTTTTAAACGTATAAGTCCTTTGAGCAAATCTGATGGGGGCTATTCCATTCTCCTCCAGTGCTTGTTGAACAAATGTTGATGTATCTTGATTGCCAGTTGGATTACAGATACTAGTACCTGTTAAATATTTTTCTCCTAAATAGGTCATATGTGCTGTAACAAAACATATCCTTCCCTATAAATGTGACCCCCACCCCCTGATTTTGCAGCTTATACCACTGCATCTTTAAGGTGTAGATAAAAAATAACCATCAAATTGAATTTATATTATTTTATGTCCGTGTTCACAGCAATAGATAGGCTGACCAATGTTTGAAATATGTGATACTGTTGTGTGTTTCAGTAAATAACGACTGAAATTTTCATTTGAAATATTACATTTACTGTGTTATTCCATTTTGAATGAGTTCTTTTTATTACTTATTATATTTATGTTTGTGTATAATTATGATAATTTATTATTTATATGGCATTCATTGGTTCATTTCGATGAATATTTATCAATATTTTACCTAAACAAGTTGTTGGTTCATTAATATTATCAGTGCGTATAATATTTTATAAAGTACATATATTTAATCATTATACATGGCTCATTATAAAACTGTGAGTAAATAATTCATTATTTTGTTCATCATTGAAATTTTTTATTTTGATTTAAAGAGACAAATTTTGCGATGTGGACATTTTTGTTAAGACTTGATTAATCAGGAACTATATGTATGAATCATGATAATGTGATTATTTTGTAGGAATCATAGTTTATTTAGCCTTCATCTGTATCTGAATTTAACCTGCCCAATTAGCTCTGTAGGTTGAGCTATGGACCCCAGAATCATGAATGCAAACCTTGAATGTGGCACTTGTTCTGTGATTAATAGATGGAAAACATGCCTAATTCTGTTTTGTGTACCACGGCTGGTTCTAGAAATTCATTTATAGAAGTTGGCAGTTAATTGTGGAGAATGTGGTTAGTACTGGTACAAAATCCAGGAATAATGATTAGATTGATTGTTGAATGTTGAAAGCCAAGATAAAACCTCAGAATACAAAATTAGCCGCATGAATCATATCACTCCTGTGTTCACTTAACATCTGGTCATTCCTTTTACTATACATGGGTTAGCATTTATTTTTGACACGCTACATCCTTGTATGTGATGTTATTTTTATTGTGATACTTATTATTATGATTTTGAATGGTTACTATATAACTTTATGGATTTAACCCTTTGCCTCATTGGCATATTTTGGACTCTTCCAAATCATCAATTTATTTAAGTAAATTGGGTTATTTCTCTCTGACAGAGTGGAAAACATTGTGGCAAAAGAAGCCATTACTCATTACAAGCAATGGCTTCTTTTACCACAATATTTTCAAAAGTCATCTGCTTCTGGTGCAGGAAATTTGGTATTATGAGGCAAAGGGTTGAGAATAGAAATATTGAGTATGGATGTAATGCACTGTGCAATATGTAATTTTTAGCTGACAGTGTGGGAATTCTGTGCTTTCAGGGTGGAAAAGATCATTCAATTTAACCTCTAAATTAAGGTATTTCTATTGATGGTACAAAAGCCTCAAAATGCAATTAAACTTTCAGTGTGTTCATGAAAACTGCAACTTTCACCTACGAAGAACTAATCAGACATCAGTAGGCATAATTATTATGACAGAATGTAAGTTAAACAAACCCATTTAACTGTGTGCCCATACCACATGACTTTTTGGTCATATGGCAAGCAGCAAAGTTTATTAACAAACTGCTTGATTCGAAATTTTCAATTTCATGTAAGTTCTTTATTCTGAACTTTATTTTTCTGCAAAATTGTGTTTGGCAAAATACATTTCCCAGTTTTGGGCAAAAATTATTCATCTATGGGGAAAAAACATTGCACTGCACTTGCAGTTCACTTTTGGTCTTAGCCTCCACTTTATTTGGTCATATTTGATACAGAAATAAAGAACTTGCATGAAGTTTTTGAATTGAGCAGTTTGTTGATAAACTTTGCTTGCTGTATTAACAAAAAATGTCAAAGTCACTTGGTATGGGCACACTATTTAAGAGAAGAGCGCATGAGATTTTGCCTACTGACAGACGGACAACCCGATTCCAACTTATCAATATCAATAGAAATACCTTGATATAGGGGTAGATTTGAGTGTACTTTCCATCTTTTTGTATTGGGAGTTGCATGATTCCCTCACAGAGCTGATATGTTTATTTTCATTCATAAAATTAATGGTTTATTATAAGCTTCTTTCTGTACCTCAGGGTTTGTCATAATTATTCGTTGCAGTTTCAATTGATGCTAATCATGGTGTACAATAGATTAAACCTAACATTTCTTGCATGTGAGATATTTAGTTCACAAAGTAACTATTTTAAATTGCTGATAAACAGCTGTTTGGGATCTGTAAAAGAATGCATGTTGGTGAATAAAATCAGCTTGAAAGGCAGAAAAGAAAGATCAGTTTACTTGATGAAATAGTATTTTTATTTCAAAGATTCAACAGTTAGCCAGCAAGCGATAAGAAATTTTCACAGGAATAAACGTCAATAACAATATAAATTACAACAAATATGTACAAAAATATGTAAGACTTTTATGATAGAAAACATGATAAATCATTTGTTTAAAACAATTCAATAGTGAAAAAGAAAACACAATTTAATCTTTAGTCAAGATTTTATAAAAAAAAAAAATAAAAAATTCAAAAATGAGATCACGCTTTTTCGCAAAAAAACCCATAAGTACCTATACTTTACATGGGCAGTTTACATGCGAAGGTTTCTATTAGTACACTGCACAATTCTAATAAGAAACTTAATGGTACCTAAAAAAAAAATAAACTGAAAATTTTTCATGTGAATAAAATGTAAAAATATTCAATACATTCATTGTTAAACTCAATTCATTGTAACCTTTTGTATTAACTACAATGTTCTCATGTACATTTACCAGTATAAAAATAATTGACTACCTAAAAATTCAGTTTTCTGAGCCAACATATTGATAGTGATTTTAATTACATATGATTTAAATAATCTAATAAAATGCTAATTGTCAGTTAAATGTTCTCATTCACTGATTAAGATCATACAACCAATAATCTTATATGTCAGGGACTAAAAACATCTCCATTCATAAATTAAAACAGAACTATGGCAGATAAAACACTATTTGCTTAATGAATGATCCAGGGATCAGTTTCATAGGCATAGGCCTGATAGTACTTCTTAAAACTTAAAAATCTTTCACAAATGGTAAAGATCTTCCAGACAATTAAAAGGGCTATAACATTTTCCTTAATAAAGATGGGGAGGCTAGATTTTACTTTAAGTTGACAAATTGCTATCAAAGCTGTGTCTTAGAAACTGGCCCCTGGAACTTTTGAAACACGGATCTCAAAGTCACAAAATAAGGTTACCAATTATTTATTTTTTGCATGGATTTGTGCAATATTGACTTTCTGTCATAAGCTACTTAAAGGACCCTACTCCAGACTGACTTTTTTCCAAATTTGGTAACTTTCATTTGATAGTAATTATAGACTATTATGTAAAAGCTAAAATTAAAGTGTACCCTCATGTTTTAATTCACTACAGCATTTGCTAATGTAGGAATGATATCCAGACATTTGACCCCCTCCCCCACCCCCCCCCCATGAAAAAAAATTGTCACTTGGACAATTGCCCCCTCCCCCCCACCCAGTAGAAACGGTAGGTAGAACGTATGCCCGCAGTGCTTATTTTTTCAAGTCTACACTTAGGATAATTTATTTCATAATTAAAATAGTTGAGAATTACCATAGATGATTCGAGGAATCTTGATAATTTAGGAAAAAAACAAACATAATTATGACATACACAAAAAATGAACAGTAAACTCCGTTTAAACAATGTTGAAGGGACTGTCAAAAATATATCGCTATATCCGAATATCATTATTTCCGAAGTTGACCACACTACATAGTAAATGTACATTGCCACACATTTATACAGTGCATGGACTGAGATAATAATTCAGAAATGCTTCTGCCTGCATGCAGAATATAAATAATGAAGTTGAAAAATTAAATGCATAATATACATACAGTAAAACCTCCTCAAATAGCGACCACCTCAATATCATAACCACCTACATATACATATAAAACACAAACTTAAAGGCTCGAAAATGTATTCATTTTAATGTACAAGCAAGGACAGAAATGTTTTAGCAACAATATCCTTTAACTGAATAATCTTAACGGGGTTTATTTACTGTATACAATACACTCTATTAATCGATTAAATTCCAGACGATACAATCAAGTAATCGAGTATACCCAATTGCAGTTCTAAATGTTTTTGTTTTTTTGCACCTAAGCCAACTACAATATCGTATAATCAGGGTGAGAATTTGCCCGCAGGCCCAAATATTGCATTGCTGTAATCAAAATATTGTTATTTCAATATCGTTTAAAGAGGTATTTAAATTTTATTTAAAGTGAATTTAATTAAAGTGTAATGAAAATATAGGAGCTTAAGTTGGGACTGAGCAATTCATATCGCAGTAAGCGAAATATCACAAAATGCGATCTCGTTATATCTGGAGTTTACTGTATGTAAAACTATGCATTCTCTGAAGGTGATGACTCTGAAAAATGATCATGATAGAAATATTGTTGAATAAATTCTATCAATAATTTGTGTTATTTGGGGTTTTTTATGGCAAATGTCTACTCGAAAAATAAGCACTGGTGGGGGCAATGTCCTACCTACCACTTCTACTGAGGCAGATGTCCTACATTCAGTAGAAATACATCTATTGCAGTGGTCATGATAGAAATAAGTCATAATTTAGCTAGACTATATTTTCATGTTCGTAAGATACTATTTTTGGCCTGTAAAAAAATGGTTGTGTAAGCAGTCATCTGGCTGACCCTATATTTTGGCCCCAATCTGAGAGTTTCTATCAGCAAATCCAAAGTAGGAAAATGTATAGAAATGAATATAGTATCATGTATTCCCACAAAGGGTATGTAGAAAACAAATAGTTTTCCACTTATCTGCTGTAAATTTTTACCCTGGAAACTAAACATACCCATTTTTTTCTAGCTAACTGACATGAAATGGAAAACAACTAGTTACAGTTTTAATGACTTGTTAGTTTTTCATTATATTGATTTTCTGAAGTCAGTCTGTAGATTAGTCTCTTTAAGAGCAAGCTTTTGCTTCTTGAGATATGGTAGAGCATAGTTGTAGTGGAATCCATGGTACCAGAAAATTTATTACATTATAGCTATATTTCACTATAATAAAATTATTCATAACAATGCAATGCAACCTCCAGAGTGGCCCTACCTTCAGCAACAACCTCCCTTCAACAACAGCATGATCTTTTCGCACTGTATGATTAAACTATTAATTGAACCTCTCTAGAGCAACAGCCTCTCAATAACATATTTTTGCTCCTTCCAAATGGCGTTGCTTTGGAGAGGTTGCGCCGTACAATAAAGAAAGGCATTGGTACATACATCACTTGTGCCTAAAAAGAGCATCAGTCAGTGATTGTATTAAAGTCTCAACTCATGCTTCATTCTAAGCATGGAAACATCCAGATCTAGATCCAACTATAGAAACTGAAAAATAAACCTATCACTAACAACTATCATCAGTCTAAAAATATCAACTGAATTTACTAAATAAAAAAAGTCGAGGGAATGTTAAATACCATGAATGATAAAATTAAGTGATGACATTAATGACACATTTAAACTGGATACAGCCTGTCCTGTGAAGACCACCTGTGAATCGAGACTGCCTAAGAATAGAAATGACTTGACTTTATAAAAGCCAGTAGTAATATTTCCAATTTAAATATTTCCTTTTTTATTGATTTGTAATAGAAATCTGCAAGAGACCTTTATCCAGAGACTGGGTCTTATACAGGGTGGTCTTTATACAGGTTTGACTGTGATTCATTGCTGTGAATAATGATAAGTACATGTACTTGGATACTCTCCATGATAAGTTCTAAACTTGATGATACCATGGGAAATGACCGAAGTTTTCCAAATGGTAGTAAAGAGAGGTAACTCATGAGCATGTATAGGATTTTTGACAAAGTCAGAAAAAGTTGACCATGTCAAAATGTCGTATGTTAGGATTTCTATTATTCAACCCAAGTACTGAATAATTGAATCAAACTTATTGGCGGAACGTTGATTACAACCATCATATACTTAGTCTATGAGAGGATGTGAATGTAGCATTGACTATAAAGTACAGTAAAATCTCATTCAGTAATCACTTATCTTTTTATACCACCTTACTGTAACAACCACTTATTTTTGGACTGTTCTCAATACTTCTTATACCTTTCAATTTGATATTGAAACCACCCCGATATAAAGATCAATCCTCTAAGATGGTGTTAGCATCAAGGTTTTACTGTAGTCTGACCTTGATTAATATCAAGGTTTTACTGTAGTCAGACCTTAATATCAAGGTTTTATGGTAGTCTGACCTTGATTATTATTAAGGTTTACTGTAGTCGGACCTTAATATCAAGGTTTTACTGTAGTCTGACCTTGATCAAAAACAGCCCTACAAATGGAGGAATCCAAAAACTGTAGTTTTAAGCTGTATGAAGACGTTTTCAGCTTTTACCCAATTTAAGAATACGTTTCCATTTCGAGGTTCCAATATGGCTGCTTCCAGAGCTAGCACTAGGACTTGGAGATTGTTGACCGTTGCTATGAGGCGTGTAGCTTGGCAACAGAGACAAATTTATAGGTGATGAAGTGACTTCTTTTGCAGAAACTGAAATGGATTAACCAAATATTAGCTGTATATAAGCAACAACTTGATATAGGTAACAAAGGTTCAATTTGTAGCCATGTTATTTTACGTGGAGTAATTACCAGATTCCTTAAGCACCATTAACAGCACTTAGCATCATAACAGAACATCCAGATGTTGAAAAGTTGAATTTATGGTACAGTTCATAACAGAACATCCAGATGTTGAAAAGTTGAATTTATGGTACAGTTCATAACAGAACATCCAGATGTTGAAAAGTTGAATTTATGGTACAGTTCATAACAGAACATCCAGATGTTGAAAAGTTGAATTTATGGTACAGTTCATAACAGACAGGAAATGTACAATTAACTAAAAACAAGAATCTGTTTAGAAATTAACAGTTGAATTAGAAAAATAGAATTTTTGATTTTTTCTATAACTGACCAATGGTAATGCTGTGTTCAGAGGTTACTTCCTACTTTAAAACTTCAAGTTCAAATCTAGGCAACTGGAATTCTGTGTATTTCCAAATGCCTTTCAAAATGTATTGATTATAAAATTTCAATGTAGACTTACCAGACGGAGATCTAGGCATTGATGGAGAATCGTCTGATAAACTGTCTGTTTGATCAGACCTGCTAGAAGACAGCTTGGAACAGAACTTTCGAGCCAGTGTAGATGACATGTTACCTTGCTGTAAAACTGGACCTTTGACACGAACGCTTTTTCTTCTTTTATCACTCTGTACAAAAATACATTTTTGTGTATCTGTATATATAACTACATAAAACTGTTCTTCATCTGATGTGCTACTGGATACATGGATGTGGTCTAATAAGCATACCTTAGAAAGCACTTTTTTAACTATCAGATGGTGATATATTTTTCAGTGACATAGATTTAACAGCTGACGGCAAAAACAGAAATGGCTGCAATATAAGATTTTCCTTTACGGACAAGTGGTGGCCTAAATTTCTAGTACTGTTTGTGAAGTAACGTACATTTTAAAAGGTTAGGAAGCTGATATCATGAATTAGCAAACATTAAGGAATCAAAGAGCTTTAGCTCTTAAGAAAATGTGCTTCTTTAAGACAAGGAGACTTCAACATAAATGCCATACTTCGTTTAGATCTAAATTTACCGTAAAGTAATGCAATTCATATAATTTGAAGAATAAATAATTTAGTGTTTCACCATGAGGCGCCTGCAGGATTTGAATGATTCAGAATCCATCATAAGACCCTTTACACCATGGGTATTTTTGTATCATTATTTTTGTATCCATTATAGAATATACCTTTATTGTTTAAATCACAGTCAAATCGAATTTGTGGCACAGTATATATAAAACACGACTTTTACTGAATGCCCAAAACATTGGTGATAATTTAATAAAAATAACCTAAAGCAAACAAATTGGACCCAGGAAAGTGTTTTCTTACATATATCGGGGTATTTATGTTATTTCTCTAATTCTCTAGAGAAACAATATTTACCAGCTAAACCATTTTGTTCTCAGCAAAATCTAATTTGCATTTAGAGTAATATAGATGTACAGTTTGGATAAGTGATCACTTGATAAAATAATTCAAAACTTTCTGCTCAATGCCTAGACAAAACATTTTTCTCTCATAAAATCTAGTGAAACAACATACCGGCACATCTTGGTCAAGTTCCACCATATTACGATCTACCAACACAAATCTTCCGTTAGTTTTCCATTCATTCTGTGCTTGATAAACACTCTCGTCAGCAGATAATATACGACGGAGAACTTTCTCACTGTCTCGCTTCTTTGCGGAACTTTGAGCATCCACTTGGACATCTAACTCTTCAAGCAAGAAGAAATTTCTTGGATCTTCTTCACCTGAGCGATGTGCTTTTCTCATTGCCTGTAAAACATGCAGTATATGCAGGAATGCGTCTACCAGAGGCAAGTAACAGCTTATACAAGGTGTTAACATAGATAATGGCTATATTTTTCCCCTGGGTTTAAAACAATTTTTTACGGTGACTGGTTCACTTAACCAGCTTTCCTGGACTGTATACTAACCAGTACGATCTTACCATCCCACATGGAGCCAGCAACTGCTTCAAATATTTTTGTCAAATTTTCATAGAAGGGTATGACCTGCTGAGACTGAGATTTGAACTCAGATTGCCGCGTTACAAGTCCAGCGCACTAACCACTGGACCATGATCACGGCTGATAAAAAAGATAAATGGATCTTGAAAACATTACAAGCTACAAACATTAAAACTTCATGGTTCATGTATTCTTCTCCACATCCCTAACAGAATTGTTAAAAAAGGGTTAATCAGGCTCTATTAATGTTATCTCAGTACCATGGAAGGCATTATCTGAAGCTGTAGGCAATATTGTTATTTATAATCCTAATCAAAAGAATGTTCATCCAACCAATGCCTCTTTACAAACTTTGGTGGGGGATACAAAAAGATTTCTGTCACAAAAAGTGCCCAGTGATTGACGGTTAAATACTAACTTCAGAATGGGTGTAACATGTATTTGTTTTCAATAATTTTATGAATTTTCAAACACTTTTATATGTATAAGGTTTTAAAGTCAGATAAACAGCCTACGTCATATTGCAACTTATACTTTTTTTCTAACTTTAATCAGTAAAGAATGACCCCAGCCTACCTTGGAAGAACCATTGACCTTCCGTAAGCTTAACGGACAACTTCCTCTCATGTGAAATTTTCCAGATAGGATTCGAACTCATGGAGGTAAGAGGCCAGTGATTACTATTCAGAGGATCAACCACTCAACCACAGAGGCCACTTCTTAAACACTTACCTGAGTTATTATGTCTTGTGATGTACTGGATATTGGAGCTTTAAATATGGTGTATGGTTGGTCAGGTGATACATTATACACGCAAACAAGAAACATGTGTTCATCCTTGTCCCAATCCCCGGACGGTGAATTACCACTATCATACTTCCTCTGTTAAATCATGACAAAAATTTTGTTAATGATATCAGGTTAACAAATTTTATTTACCAGTTATACTACAAACAAAATAATGATTATTCCTTCCTTGATAAAAGCCTTACCAATAAAAGTAATGAGAAATGAGAAAACTTTAATACAGCCCCACGCCCCTAATTAATAATTGAGAAATCTTTGTTAGGGCTCCTCGACTAGGTAAGTAATGAGAAATCTTTGATAAAAAAGGCCCCTCCCCTAATTAATTGTTGAGAAATCTTTGATAAAGGCCCCTCCCCTAATTAATTGATAAAAAGTATTGTGACTTGCAAAAAATCATTATCTTGCAGAGTTGGAAAAAGGCCTTTCACTGGACAGATATTAGAATATGCTCAAACTATTTTTGAAGTTAGCAGGTAGTTTCAACGAATACAATACAAAAACTTACCCTTTGTTCTTTGGCTAACATGGAGGTTACCCAAGCTCTGCTACTGGGATCCTGTAAATATATCAATGAATAAATAGATCAATAAATCTTCAGTTTTAAGCCTATAAAAATATTGTCAGTGAAAGGTAGCGAGTAAATTAATGAAAAATCTAGTAAACCTGAATATTCCTGAAGTCCATTTCAGATAAAGATAAAACAACTCAACATACCGTGCTAACTTTCCTCAAGACAAACTTTCCGGCCCCTTTCCATTTGTTTTGGGCTTGAAGGACCTTCTCTGACATACTTAATATTCTCTGACTACTAGATCTTTCTTGCTCCTTCTTTTCCCAACTATTTTGTACATCTTCTACTAGAACATGATCAGCAACTTTTTCATCAGATCTACCTGCTTTAGCTAGAGCCTGAAGATGAAAGGGTTTGACGTTGTTGATTTCATTATTTTGGAGAAACAATAGTGTCATGATGGCCCTATGTATTGCTCACCTGAAGAGCCTGATGAATTCAAAACTTGATTAACAAACGACTCTAAGGGAAGAACCAATTTCCACTCCAGATGCATAATTTGATCAATTTTAGCAGTGCACCACTAAACATTATGCACTAAATACCTAAGCTTAGGCCATGTGCTTTTAATCTATGTTAAGCAAGCATATTAGGCTAGCATGTTGAAAAGATTTTGTGCAAAGGTGTGTTAAAACTAATAATTTCTACAGGGATAAAGATCACTTCTATCATATACATACATATACGAGGTGATAAATGTATTAGCCCCCTATGCATTGAACAGAGATATCTGCAATTGTGCAGTTTTATTGAGTGGTTGATTACAAGATTTGAAATAGTTCTGATGTATTTCGGACTAAATTTTTGTGTCAAGGTTTTTTGAGAGAAATCTATGAAAGCATGAAAACACTGCCTGGAGTGCATTCTGCAACTTACAGGCTTAAATCTTGTCAGTGCAGGTTGAGAAAGAAAATGAGATTTTGTGAATGGCACTTCAAGTTTTGTCAGTTTCTACATAGAAATACTAAGCTGAGAATGAACATATCAGGCAGGTCTAGTTGATTACCTGGGCTATGGCGTCATAAACTGAAGTATCCTGAGTGACTTTAAGTATAACATACTCATCTGGAGCGGTCACACCAAACACACTGATGAAAAACATACGTCTCTTTAATTTGGTGCCAACCGGATTTACAATCTGTCAATATATAGAATATACAGTTTTACATTAATACCTTCTCCGAGTTAAAATATAGTTATTCTCAATATTAAGACCTTTGGATTAACAAAGCCGCAGCCATGGTGCAGTGGTCAGCGCGCTGGACTTGTAACCTGGCAATCCTGGTTCAAATCACAGTCATGGCAGGTCATACCGTTCTATGAAAATTTGACAAAAATGTTGATTTTCCTCCATCATGTGTAGATAGAAGTTACCTGCTCTGTGTGGAAGGGTAAGTTAGTACTGTTTAGTAAACAGTCCAGGAAAACTGGTTAGGTAAACCAACTGGCATTAAACACGGTGAAAAAATCAGATTCACCCTCTGTCAAATATTATTGGTGAATCCCAATATAAGGACCTTCTTTAGATTTACAGTATGTCACTACATAAAAATCATACATTTTAGTTACATCATACTTCCCAATCCAGGGAGTGATTCTTTATCCTTCAATGAAAATTCATCTTTCCAGACTACAGTGCATACATGCTTTCAAACAAATAATTCAAATCCAGTCTGATCTACTGAAAACTATTTTTTTTGTCATACAGTCGAGGTACATCATCTTCAATTGTTTCTAAAACCACATCCCTGTTTGTAATATTCACTCTCAAATGAAAAGATTATCGAAAAAAGTACGAACAGTGTACAGTCCTTGTAAAATACAAAAAGTACAAACAGTGTACAGTCCTTGTAAAATAAAAAAAGTATAAACAGTGTACAGTCCTTGTAAAATACAAAAAGTATAAACAGTGTACAGTCCTTGTAAAATAAAAAAAGTACAAACAGTGTACAGTCCTTGTAAAATACAAAAAGTATAAACAGTGTACAGTCCATGTAAAATACAAAAAGTACAAACAGTGTACAGTCCTTGTAAAATACAAAAAGTACAAACTGTGTGCTGTCCTTGTAAAATACAAAATGTACAAACAGTGTACAGTCCTTGTAAAATACAAAAAGTACAAACAGTGTACAGTCCTTGTAAAATACAAAAAGTACAAACAGTGCACAGTCCTTGTAAAATACAAAAAGTACAAACAGTGTACAGTCCTTGTAAAATACAAAAAGTACAAACATTGTACAGTCCTTGTAAAATACAAAAAGTACAAACAGTGTACAGTCCTTGTAAAATACAAAAAGTATAAACAGTGTACAGTCCTTGTAAAATACAAAAAGTATAAACAGTGTACAGTCCTTGTAAAATACAAAAAGTACGAACAGTGTACAGTCCTTGTAAAATACAAAAAGTACAAACAGTGTACAGTCCTTGTAAAATACAACCAGAGCTCTGCAGAGTGGTGCCAATGCTTGTCTGTTTTACATGTCAGCAACAGAGGCCATATGTGAGATGTTGAGTTTGAACACGATATGGTATAAAGGGTAACTGTTAATAACACATTCCAAGTTTTGTGTTGATACCTTAGATAGTTTTCAAATTCCATTTCATAAGCAATTTTGACCAAAATTCTACATTAAAAGGGCCATAACTTCAAAAATATAGCCTTCAGAATAATTCTGTTTGTCTTACAACTGTGCCTTGTAATGATAATAAAGCATTCCAAGTGTCATGTTGATATCTTTAAAGTGTTTGAGTAATGGGCTAAATTAAAGTTTGTGCATAATGACGACGACAACCCAGCGATCATAATAGCTTTACTTTTTCTTCTGAACAGACCAGCTAAAAAGTAAAAAAAATCAATGCTACTTACATGGACTTCTTTACCATCCTTTCCGGACTCAGACATATCTTTAGTGACTCTGAACATCGACTTAAGAATGGCCGAGGTAGAATCTTGTGAATACTCTAATCTACTGCATGGTTCAATCAGTTCCTCTTCGTGTTTGGAGTATATAAAAAGTGTGGCAAGTTCTAAGGGTTGGTTATTAGTGTTGCGCAATCTAACATGACGGTAACCTGTAGAATGAAGAAAATTAAGAACTAATTTTACCATTTTTAAAATCATACAGTCATTTTTTTCTGAGATAATAATTATTATTTTTTTACTCAGGGTTTTAATGTCGTGCCAACAACCACAGTGATTTGGTGACTTTTCCAGTTTTAACAGTGGAGGAAGACCCCAAGTGTACACTCAGGTAGAACCACCAACCTTCAGTAAAACCAGCTGGACAACTTCCTTGCATGTGAATTTTTTCTGGTCCTGGATGGGATTTGAACTCATAGCAGTGAAAGCCCAGTGATTACTAGTCAGAGACCATATAACCACTCCATCATCAAGGCCTCATGTTTTAACTTTACATTATATGTTTTAAGACTAAAGAAATTTTTACCATAATATGGTTAGTATATCTCTTGCCTCAGAATGACAAAGGTCAAGGACACTTGTTAAATTAATCAATATCACGCAGTGCCATAATTTATGGTTTTGTTGAGATTACATCACCCAAGTTTAGGATATTTCTTTCCACTGAAATTATTAATGCTTAACTTACCTGGTCTTAAACATTTGAGTGGAATTACTCGATGAGCAACAATATGACTGGTAACAGTGTCTGTGACAACAAAGCGTATAAATGCTAATTCTGAGTACATCACCTGAATAGAACAATCAAGGATATAGTTTATGTAACTTCGCAGTTGAAGAGCAAAGAACAAACTAGTATAAATATGACCTTTTCAAAGTGAGTTGTATAGATTTTTTTTCATCAAAAAATTCTTTGTAGGGGATTCCACAATAACTCACCATAAAAAGCTATTAACAGGATGGTGTGTTGTTCATGCACAAAATTTTTATTTATATCCCAACATTATATAAAAGTTATTTGTATTCTGTAAGGTCAAAATGGGTTAAGACATATAACAATGTTTTTCTTTATGTTTAACCCTTTGCCTCATAAGCATATTTTGGACTCTTCCAAATTCAAAACTAATATACAAAACAAATTTATTTAAGAAATTGGGTTATTTTTCAATGACAGAAAACATTGTAGCAAAAAAGCCATTACTCATTATAAGCAATGGCTTCTTTTGGCAAAACGTTTTTATACGTCGTCTGCTTCAGACGCGGGGAAATGCGGTATAATGAAAGAAAAAGGAACAAACAAGAAATAGAGCTATATAAAATGGTGACCTGAAACTAATATCAAACTTAATGAAAATTCGTCATCAATAACTCAAATTGTTCCACAAATATGACTTCCATTGGTCATAACGCACTGAAACTTTCAGCAAATAATTGTTATTTTGCCTGAAAAGCTAAAAGTAACTTACATATTTATAAATATATTGACTATACCTGAAATGTGAACACATCATTCCATATTGGATTAAGACCATTCCGTTGCACATTCTTCGTCTTGTATTTTGCACAATCGACTGGGATACCAATTATCTCAACTTCTACTTGAATGTTAGCAGAAAAGTTTTGACTAACATATTGTCCAGAAATGACCTGAAAAAGGTATGCACTCATCGTAAAATCCCTATACTAAGACACCATTTGAGACCTAAAGATTTGTTTTAATATTAAGTGGTCCGATTTTAGTAGTGAAATATGATAAGATCTATGTCAGAAATGAATTAATTACATCATAAGACTCAAAGGGAGGTCCCCTCATAGTTCACTATAACTGAGTTTTGTAGTACATGAACAAGAAAGAAGCAAGTTTGTTAAAAACATACATGAAGAGTCAGCACAGTTGTATGGAGTCCATCAAACTCCTTATCTAACGGGTTGAAATGGTTATACATCACATGACTTTTATCCCAGGTCACAGCAGGTTTCAACACGTAGCCACTCTGTCCATTCTGTTCAAACATGGCAGTGTTTATAGCAATAGCAGTATCTAAAACAAGAGAACAATCTATCAAACCCTGAGCTAATGTTAACAGCCACCTGCTAATAGGTCAACTGTGACTAGAGGTCATCTATGAATAGAGGTCAACTGAGACTAGAGGTCAATGAATGGAGGCCACCAGTGAACAGAAGATAATTGTGAACAAAGGTCACCTTTGAACGCCAGTCACTCATTGTCAAATATTCAATGGCTTAACAGATCAAATAACACTTTGAATAAAGGTCAACCATGCAAACAGGTCAAATAATTTGCCTCCCTTTGATTGCCTTTGTTCACAGATTCCACTGAACCTTAAACGTGATGAGGATGGTAAAACCAAAGTATAGAAACGAAAGTCAAATACTTCTTACCAGGATTGTCCAGGTAATAATTGCAAAATCACTATCATGATGAAGTTGGCAAAAATGAATAAACAAAGTATACAAATAGCCGGGATTGTTGACAAGAATTAGTAAACAGTCAATGGCATTTCAATAATATTCACTAACATGGGGATTTTTGATGATCTTTAGGCTAAGGTCAAAATACGGTTAAGTTCCGCAGGAAATAGTGCACAGTCAAAATATGGTTATAAGTTCCACAGGGATTGATGGGAGGTCAAAATATGGGAAGTGCAACCTCTCCAGAGTGGCCCTCTCTTGAGCAACATCCTCCCTTTAATGACAGCATTATTTATTGCCACTGTATGATTTAATTATTAATTTAACCTCTTTAAAGCAAAAAACATTCAACACATAATATTGCTTCTCAAAAAGGGTGCTGCTTCGGAAAGGTTTCACAGTCATTGATTGCAGGTGTATTGTATACAAAATCCTGAAGATAATATGATCAATTATAAACCAACTATCAAATTTTAGAACATGAACAATATTTATGTCAATAATCAGAAGAAATTGGTTACACAATTTCTCTACAGGAATAACATGATCAATCTCATACATTACTTTTTAACATTTGTTAAAATTATAAACTAGTATTATCATGCAATAGGAGCATTTAAGTGTGACATTTAGGCAAGGAAAAAAATGGTCAAATTAAGGGATACTTGATCAAAAAGATTAGGGTTGCTAGGTCACATAACAACTTTTTTTAAACATACCTAAAAAAGTACTAATCATTGCCCACTATTTTCATATATCAGATTTTGGTATCAGAAACTTTGTTTTATGTGACTTATTGTCAATGAGGTTTAACTAGTGATGAAACAATACTCGGATACTATTGAGTAGCACGTGAAAATGTCTGCTGATTCCGATGATCGATTGCAGTTTTACCTAATCGATTATCCGTCTATATCATTTAGGCGCCGTAAACTAACTACTGGTGCCACAAACTAAATGCGCATTCACGGGAAATCACTCACGTTGTTTAAAAAAAAGATGGTGGAGTGAAGATCAAGGCGAAAAAAAATTATTTGACCATCCCTCAAGTTATTTGATGTTAACATAGCCAACTAGCATAAAGCAAAGGATGGCTAAGAACCAAAGGATGCATAAATAGAATCAAACACTAGTGGTCTACTTATGTTACACCACTACATGAGAACCAATTATATAATCGGAAAATCGCATCGGATGTACCGACCGATTCCAACTGATAATCGATAATTTTCAACCAATGTTGCAACACTAGGTTTAACGCCGTCTTTCAACAAATTTCAGTTATATACTGCGACCAGTTATGCTAAACAGTACTAACTTACCCTTCCACAAGGAGCTGGCAACTTCTAGTTCACCACTATTTATAATCTTATTCTGACCTAGTATTAGTAAATTTTTTCCATATCAATGAACAGTGTTTGAGAACAAATGACCTTAGACACAATGTTATCAACTAGATCAACAAATCACATGCTATGCCCAGGGTTCAAACTAAAACCCAACATTTGTAAACACAACAGCTTACCTATTGAGCTTAACAGGGGTTAAATTCCTAAGTTTGAACAAAAACGGACATTCTACAGGAAACTTGCTCTAAAACAGCAATTTATAGCCTGTTTGAAACTTACCTTCAGTCTGGTAGTTCAGGGCAACCATTTGAATACCAAAGGCCCAAAATAAAACAGGGTTAAAATTGGACGAGTCTATTCTCATTCCAGCAGGGTAACTTCTCATAAGCTGCTTCTCAGTATGACTTGATATTTGTTAAGAAAAATAAGGTGAGTAAACTTTCGAAAAATAAGGTGAGTAAACTTTCGAAAATAAGGTGAGTAAACTTTCTAGTCTCCAAACTCAGGTATCAGCTTCAAGTTGATCATCAAGTTATACAAAATTAACGAACAAACCTTTTGAATACATGCGTTTTTTTCTAATTTCACAGTTTGGCAACTAATTAGCAAAGTTTTCATAAATATAGCCACTGCTTTTCTGTTATCAAGGGAGGTATAAGTTATACTTATAATTATAATAACTGATGAAGAAGATGGTACTTTCAAATTAGCACTTCAGCGAAACTTTCTGCAACTGTGGAATCCAGCATGAATACTGTTAAAAAAAGAACTCAAAACTGTAAAGAAATACACCCATAAATTATCTGAAAAGATCGACTGTGATGTGTGCACTCATAGAGAGGACAAGGTCTATTTTATCACTTTTTGTAGAATCAGAAGCCACGATTCAAGAGGTGTGATGTCATACCCATGAACATTTGACCAAGTTAGGAGAAGATTTACCAAGAAATGTTCATTTAATAGAGTGGACAACTTCGTCTCATGTCCCCATAACACTCTCTGTCAAATACAGGCATATAAAAGTGAATAGGTTTAGATGAAATAACAATACAACAGATGAAACAAAACTAAAAATCAAATTTTTTTTCTCACCGAGGTTAATCAACTGTCGGGGTCTTTAGGCAAATCTTCTAGCTTTAAGTAGGAGAATACCCCAGTCAAACACCTGGGTAGAACCACCAACCTTCAATAAGCTAGCTGGACAGATTCTTCATAAGTGAAATTTGGTCCTTGGTCAGATTTAAACTCACAGCAGTGAGGAGCTAGTGATTACTAATCGGAGACTATAACCACTAAACCATGAAGGCCCCCTGCCGATTTTATACACAATGACAAAAAAAGGATACTTTATGACAAGGTTTGGATTTCTGCGACATAACTGCTTGGCTTTATTCTCGTTCAGTGAAGACACGAGATAACACGACGGGGTGCTATCAGGCCGCTTCTGTCTCAATGAGATGTTGGTGTTCATGTTATGATCTGGACGATCTGAAAGTAAAACAACAAGAAGTCACCCGTAAATATAAGTAACTGAAATTTTAGCTTACATTTAGCTTTGATTTTATCACTGAAATTTTAGGTGAAAATCTTTAAATATTAGTTTATAATCATTCATTTTTGCTCAATTGCGAAACACGCAATTTTGCTTATATTAATCACGCTTGAGTCCACTTCCTGGACATTACACCAGTACAGCATCCCAAAAATGGGATTGTGAAGTTTGTGAATGAAACCTGTCAAAGCTGGGACCTTTGGTTCAAAGGTTGGACATTCTACCTCTAGATCACGATGCCTCCCAAAAATGAAAAACTAGTTTTGACATTCTCTTGTTTTGGCATTGTTTTGATATTCTCTTGTTTTGGTTTGTTTTACTGTCGCACTTGTTTTTTATTAGTTAATTTTTTTGTTAATTAAAAATCTTTAACTATTGAAATGTCATTTTCCTTTTGATTATCGATACTTGAATATGTAAATTTCAAACTTCATAAAAAATAGTATTGTTGGTCCATTCTCAAAAAAAATATCAGTTTGCATTTACACAACTAAACTTTCAACAGTGAGTAGACAGGTATACATTCTTTTTTTTTTTTGTTTACATTATATGCTTGTACTGAAAATGAAAAGCTGAAATTAAGAGCATGAAAAGACACCTTTATAAAAATCCCTTATCTTAAAGTCTCACACATTTTGAGAATGAACAAAATTTTGACTCACTATGAATGTTTAAATAATCAGCAAAATAACCCAACTGATCACAAGATCATTTACACACTAATAATTTTAATTCTCTGCAGAATGTAATTTATTCAGGGGCATCAACTATTAGTGAATATACAGCACACATGTATTTATTTTTTGGTCCTAAAGAATGGTGAAATGACAATACAAACCTAATGATGCGGGTGGGGTCCCGGATGTCCCCCCGTGTAATCTCTTGGCAGCGCCTGGTTTTGTGTATCGCTGTTTCACAGAAGAATTGGGGCTTACATTCAATCCTATAGATTATAGTTTAGATATACATAAAAATCAGTACAAATATCTTACATTATAACTAGGAATCTACCAGGTATAAATCTTAATGCATTTACTGTTTTAACAAACTCTCAAAACACAATATGCAAACAGTCAAGAACAATGGCCATCTTGAGAACAATAGCCATTAAATGAACAATGGTCATTTTGAGAACAATAGCCATTAAATGAACAATGGTCACCAGAAGAACAATGGTCAAAATGAGGTATGAAAATAATGGTTATCCTGTGAACAATCGTCACTATGGAAACAATGGTTTCCATGAGAACAATGGTGACCATGGGAACAATTGTCTCCATGACAACAATAGCCTCCATGAAAACAATGGCCACTATGGCAACAACAGCCATCATAAGAACAATATTGTCACTCATTATTAACTAATATTTTTATATATATCATACATTGAGGATAGCAAATTAACTTGATGCTTAGTGAAGAGAGACTGCATATTTCTACAAATTGATCATATTACCTAAATTTAAACACTAATGATAAGGAGTTCATTTTAAAGACCAAGAAAAGGCCAGGTTCATATGATTGTATTAAACATCATTTCTAAATATCAAGAATTAGAATAAAAGCTTTGTGGTACTAAGTTTTTACCTCTAAATTTGACAGCTTGGAGGTATACAACTAAATCTGAGAGTTCTTTTGCAATCTGACTCGCTTTTTTGGCTTTCTTTATTTGGCTTTTCGTGTCTTGCAAATCCTCATCAAACTGCCAGTCCAGTTCCGGATGGCTTTTGGGTCGACTTCTTTCACTGAACAAAGACGAGGTCCGTCTTTAAAGTTTAAAATATTAAAAAGGATATGAAGAGGTGCAAGCTTAATAATACTAACATGCAAAATAAAAGCAAAATGTGCAACATAAATACAGTAAAACACAGTTATAGTGAACTTTGATACAGTGATAGGTCAGATATAGTAAATCAAGTATTAATTCCCTGAATATAGTGAAATACAGATATTGTAATGTATTTATTCAGGTATTAATCCCCAAATATTGTGAAATACAGATATTGTAATGTATTTATTCAGGTACGAAGGACTTTGCTATAACCATGCTGTACTGTAGTGTACAGAAAATTCCAAAATAAACTTTCTCCCCACAGGGCATTATATTTTACTGAAAAAAGTTTACTATGTTAGGTTATTGTTTGAATGATGTTTTGGGATGAATAAATTGGAACAATGATTAAAACAAATAGGGCTGGATCACAATTTTTCATTTTTCCTCAACAAGGGAGTAATGAGTAGTAGATAGGGTGTTGATTAGAATATTTATTCAGTACACAAAAATGTGCAGTAACAAAAAATTGACAAACAAAAACCATGTGCAACAGTTAAACAAAACAAAACAAAACAATGTCAAAACAAGGCATAAGAATGTCAAAACAATGTCAGAACAAAACAAAAAACCACCAGAAACAAAGCAATATCAAAACATTTTCAAAACAATGTCAAACCTAAACAATTTAGAAGAAGAAATAATGATACATCAAGTATGATAAGATATTTGTCTCCCTTTATTTTTACACATAAACGATAAAAAGATGAAGACCCTAGATTTTCTTTTCCAAATCTACAGACTCCAAAAGAGTGCCATGATGACTCTATAGTAGCCCAACAGTGGAACTTGATGAACTGGCAACTTGGTAAACAAGTGCCTCTAGGAGACTCCATGACCAATTCTATTTGTAAAAAAAAATCTCAAAAATAATCCTCCCCTCCCTCTATTTCAGAAAAACTTGGGACAATAATTAAGTAATTAATTTATATTGGACTTCCAGTAACTGATATGACTAATATGAAAAATCACAAGTGTAATGAAAATGATGATATCAGAAACAACAACACTGAGGAATGACAAAATGCAAAGGTTTAGAAAGAACACAGCAGGAGGAGAACACACTAGAATATAAACACACACTTCTGAAAAGACAAACACTGTGACAACTGCTCTATATTCAGTAGAGAATTATCAAAGAGCAAACTTTTCTTTGATCTGATAAAAAAAGTTTTCATACATTTTGATTCACCATTGTAAATGCAGTGTTCTCATTAGGAACTGGTCGCCAACCCAAAACCCAAAAGGTCGGTTCAAACAACAAACAGCCCAGTTAAAACTGGCAATGCCCCGACCCCCCTCCCCTGTTGCTTTTCTTTTTAAGCATATTTAACAAAGTGCTAATAAGAACATTGTAAATTCAATATTTACGCATAATTATATCATATTCAGATTTCTGTCCACTTCGGATGATTTTTTAATTTTACTAAAACTAATGCACTATGGTAGAACATGGATGTAGTGAACTCAGACATAAAGAATACCAGGATACAGTGAAGTTTATTTTTCCAAGAACCTGTTTTTCATTTCTTTATTGCATTCGATATAGTGAAATGTGGATATAATTGACAGGGTTTTCCCCAAGATTTTTCACCCAAGGGTCCATGGGACTCACATCTCCAACATTTTAGGGGTCCCTTGGGATTTTTGAGGGTCCCACACAAAAAATGCCAAGGGCAAAGCCAAGTCTGTGCCCCACAGTATGAGAAACAGTTCTGACATGAGCTAAAGGTGAAATATCTGATGTAGAGAATGGACTGAATCACATAAAAACAGAGTTATCTGCTAACAAACTTGTGCTTAATTATTAATTTCCAAACCATAAGTTACTTAAGACAGCACCAACTGAACATAAAAATTATGCCAAAGATAGGGATTTGAAAAACTTCCTTTTAACAACATACTTCTTCTCCTAAAACATGGGACAAAGAAATCCAGGAATGGAAATAACATTACACAAAGGTCATGTTTACAGTTACATGATAGATAAAAATAGGGTAGGTAAGTCACAAAACATTTCTATTTTTTTCTAAACATGCCTTTCGGAGGCGCAATTCGTCCGCAAATGCTTTTTTCTTTGGATTTTGCTGTAATAAACTTTAGGGTCCACACTAAAGAAATGGTCCATCAGTTAACCCTAAACGTGACAATTTTCTTCTTTCCTTATAAGGAGAATAATGTTACCTTGCTAGATTACCACATGATCCCGAAGGATGAATATGTTGATCCTTATCATCGCCGTCTGGACTTACTCTGCTCTCCTGACTATCCATTGATCGCCGTGATTCCTTAACTGTAGGTATATAAAAAATTGAACCGTAAAGGGATTTTGACACTAGATTGACATCAGAAAATTATATTAATGCAAACAAAACACTTTAAGAACCATTCATAAATCTTGACTTAATTAATATCATATAAATACAAAGTATATCTGAATATAAACACAATTACAGCAGTTCTCTACTATGTGATGACTAAAGGTATAGATTGTTTTCAGTATATCTGAAGAAAAAAAAACATTTATGCTAAGTCTGGTCCGTTTATATTTTAAATACCGGTATGGCATTATATTTTGTTGCATGTTATTTAGAATTTGACCATGTAACATGATGGACATTGTGATAAAAGACCTCAAATTCAGAAACGTTGGGAGATCTCAAAGAAAGCCTCACCAATTCCATCAGCAACATCATCTTCTTCATCATCATCATCATCTTCAAAATCAAAATCCTGAGAAGTTCCACTTTCTGTTAAGACCATACTGTAGTTTCTACTAAAGGCTGATGCCTGAAAAAATGTGATACAGTATATCGTACATGTGTCAGAATATCGCAATACAGTCAAACCTGTGAATCTGTGAACAATGACCATCAAATGCAGAGAAGGTATATGACCTCAATTTTTACATATAACAGCAACACTATTGTGAAAATTACAATCTAGCACTAAGATTTAGATGTAGTAAAAACTTACGAGTCGTCAGGTAAAAGATGGGTCGGTCAGGTAACAGGAAACAAACCATTTTTTTAGGCCTTAGCAGAGTAAAATGAAAACTGACCAAAACAATGCTTTGCACCTGTTTTCAAGAGACAAATCCAAGGATGATTCAAAAAATAACTTACTCGTTTAGCTGTCGCATGCTGGTCCCCCTCTTCCCAAATCTTTTTGTTTTTGATAAGAATTTTGTATCTTAGTTGATTAGGTGATGGTAAAACTGGGTCATCAGTGAAATCCGAGTCAAACAAGAATTGCGTGACTAATTTTTCACCAAATACCGTCTGAAATGTATAGAAAAACCATAACAACACAATAATCAAGACAATGTACTAATAGCAGAGAATGATGAGGATGAGGCTATCCCTTAAACTAGAGCTCTGCAGAGTGGCGCCAATGCTTGTCTGTTTTACATGTTGGCAACTGGGCCACATTAGATTTTGAGTTTGAACATAATAAAGTATAATTTTGACCAAGATTTCAAGTTAAAAAGGAGCATTACTCCAAAAATATTTTTTTTCAGAATAATGTCCCTTGTCTTGCAACTGTGCCTTGTCATAATAATCAAGTATTCCAAGAGGAGTGTTGATATCTTCAAAAACATTGAAACTTTTGCATGACAACGCTGCTGCAGCGATCATAATAGCTCGGATGTTTTCTTCAAAAACAGATGACTAAAAATGTTGGTTTACAGTTATGTGACCCGAACCTTTAGCAGTGGGTAGATAGAAAGGCATTATTTTTGTTTACATCACTTGCTTGTACTGAAAACTAAAAGCTGGGATAAGGAATGCAACAAGAGAGCCATGATGGCCTTTTATTCGCTCACCTGAATAATGACTGCAACTTCTAAAATGAAGCTGACAATGATTTTTTCTCAGACAAACTTTAAGACGAACAATAGCACTTTAAAATGAATCGTGTGATATGAATATCAAGTAATGATTTAATATTTATATTGAAAAATGTATGCATCATGCATGAACAAAAATGCAATATGTTTTCGAAATCTCCTAAGGGAGACATACATGTACTATTTAACTCTAAAGTGAAAAGTCCAAGATATCATATAGACAAACATTTGACAAAGTTTTGTGAGGATCCAATAAAATTGTGACCTCCAGAGTGTTAACAACTCCATAGTGCGGCCGAAGGACAACAAACATTGACTGATATTAATAGGTCACCTTTGAGCACTATGTACTAAGGTGAGCTAAAATAATCACTAGCTCTGTGAACCACTGAATCTGAATCTGACTCAGGACCAAATGTCACATGTGAGGAAGCTTTCTAGCTACCTTATGGAAGGTTGGTGGTTCTACCTACGCATAACCCTCGAGTCTTCATCTACTATTAAAGCTGGAAAGTTGTCAAATGACCCTGGGTGTTGGTATGATGTTAAACCCCAAAGTGATAAATATTTAGCAGCACCCAATTATATAAACATTGGTTAACTTTAACCACTGGGTTACATCAGAGTTTTGGTTAAAATTTTGGTTAAATGTTAGGTTAGCTGTTTAAGTTTAATCAAATTTCGTTTTTGTTAAAGCTCAAATAAATCTAACCCAAGTCTAAGATCCTGGTTAAATCTTGACATAAATGGTAACCAGTACCAAAATGGCAGCCCTTTTTAAATGTTTAAATGATTTTTTCGATGGTTAGTAAACCAAAATGGTTAAATTTAACCTTTGGTTAAATTAACCATTTAGTTAAAGTTAACCAACGTTTATACAATTGGGCGCAGTAGTATAAGACTTACCCTGAATATATGAGCCATCTTCTGTTGTTGTGCTATGGAACAATGATTTTCTAAGGACAGAATCACAGGATAAGGGGACGTTACAAAAGCACTTTTATTTATGGCATCAACAACCAACTGAAAACAGAACAATAAACTTGAAACTATTAACATGTACAATACAATAACAGGGATGTTTTTTTGGTACCCACCAAATTGGGAAAAAATTTATTTCGCACAGAAGCAGGGATTTTTTTACGCTGCTATTACCGGTCCACTATGACCACCTGAGAAGGATTATGTCATAAGTAGATTTTAATTTAACAGGATTTTATTACAAATGTACCATGTTCAGTTGATATCAGCGATATTATCCACATAAAACGATAATGCTTTCATTGTAAACAATTTTCTGTAGCCAATTAAGAGTTGAGTCCCTTAATGTCACAGGTATTAATAACAAAATCCCAGGTGTGACCATGGTCCACATGTTAGTGTGCTGGACATGTAACCTGGCGATTCAGGTTCGAATCCTGGTAATGGCAAGTCATACCCTTCTATGAAAATTTGACAAAAATGTCAATTTTCCTCCATATGTGGAGAGGTTGTCAGCTTGTTGTGAATAGGTAAGTTAATACAAGTTAGCATACAGACTAGGAAAACTGGCCAGGTGAATCAGCCGCCGTATATAACTGAAAAATGTTTAAAAAATGGTGTTAAACCCCAGTGAAAAAAAATCCATATAAATCATACCTTAAATGATATTTTGGTGGTGAGTGTATGTCCATGATATATTATAGGCATACCATCATCACCATCCCAGCAATCTAACTCAACACATCGACATCCAGTCAGCAAAATCTTAAAACAAGAAAAAAACATTCATTATACCGCATAAGTCAAAGTTGAAACCAAATAGATATATGTGACAGGGTTGTTTTTACGGATTAAGTTTGCTTTGAGATTGACTTGTTATTTTAATACTGTTGACTTTGTACGGGGACTGAAGAGTAGTTTTTACTTTTATTGTGTGATATTTGGTGAGAAGATATCACTTTGTCAACTGGTCAGTGATTGGTTGAATCATGGAGATTTGGTTTTTAGAGGGAAAATGTTTCACTTTGGTCATTATGTTTGTGGAGACAACATCTCTTTGATTTTGTCTAGAGAATTATGTTGAAGGTGATTGGGATATATGATGGTTTGACAATTTTTTTGCTCTTGTATCTAGATTATCTTAAAAGCTCGATTTGGCATTATTCAATCATATATTTTCTTGATAATTTTAATTTCAGTTAAAAGATTACATTTTACTAGTTTCATGCTTGATCTCAAAATGGCAGAATTCCTATTGAATGATCTTCTTTGATAATTATTTCAACACTTAAATTTATTAGGCACATTTCTATCCAGTCTTTTCACCACTTTGTTATCATTTAACTTTTAGATCTACCAGTAAACTAACAGCCATCACAGAGTTAGTGTATATGTGGAGTGTGAGCAGTCCCCTATACTGGTGAGTGTATTGTATGGATGTTACTTGTAATTTGTTCCATCACAGAGTTAGTGTATATGTGGAGTGTGAGCAGTACTCTATACTGGTGAGTGTATTGTATGAATGTTACTTGTAATTTGTGCCATCACAGAGTTAGTGTATATGTGGAGTGTGAGCAGTACCCTATACTGGTGAGTGTATTGTATGAATGTTACTTGTAATTTGTGCCATCACAGAGTTAGTGTATATGTGGAGTGTGAACAGTACCCTATACTTGTGAGTGTATTGTATGAATGTAACTTGTAATTTGTACCATCACAGAGTTAGTGTATATGTGGAGTGTGAGCAGTACCCTATACTGGTGAGTGTATTGTATGGATGTTACTTGTAATTTGTACTCTTCTGTTTGTTCGTATGACTTACTTATTGTGTCATATTGACTTATGATTGTATGGCCACTAGCTGTATATATCTTTACATTGTCAGGTAAAATCTACATATTATATTATTGTTTACATGGTATCACTTTATGTACATGACTTTGATGTATCATAATATTTATTACTCTGTATTATTTCAATTGCAGGTCACAGTATTATCGTCATTATTGTCTTCATCATCATTGATAAGTTTTATGAGCAATAAATTGTAAAAATTGAACTCACAACTTGCTATTATTTTTATTCCTGCTATGGGAGAAAATGGCAAAGTTACATATACAAAAAAATAAGAAAAAAAATAAACTTAATAATAACAACACTATCCACATGGATACTTATTAGAACAATTCCCCAGATGAATAATTTACATGAAGGGAACACAATTCAAAATAGCACAAAAGTACCAAGCTTATTAATCAAGCTGATAATTAAATATCATTTTCAAAATAAATTTTGCATAAAATATCAAAATGCAAAAAGATGGTCAAAAATTGGTAGCCGTGATTGAAAAGTTATACGTCACTATGACAAAGAAACCTGATTTTGGAACGACCATTGAATGAATCAAACAGTAGAAATGTCGCGTGACCCGGAACACAGACGCATGGTTCGAAACTAGCACAATCAGTGCATGCACCGCTGCACACAATTTTGTATGAGTAAGTTACGTAAATCAAAATTGCAATCATGCATTTTGATCCTGAGATATATGTCTATCAAAGTAAGTATAGTTTTATATGCTTAGACACACCATTAAAATGATGACCGCACTTTAATCGTTAGTTGCCCGGAACTAAACAGCTAATTGTACTCTTTAAATTAAGTTTACCAACGGGCGGTTTATAATGCGCTATTTTCTAATATTTTACTTTTAAGTACATATTCTCCTACTCATAAACAGTATGGGCAAGAATCCCATGCAATGAATTTAAAGATTTATTAGTTTCTCAAATGATAAATTATGAAACTAACATTCAACTCGAAATATCTGACATTTTCAACCACGTGCTCAACTTTTAAGGAATCTTTATGCAATGCTTTTCCTGCAGCCACTCTCATCGTCATTTATTTTAAACATCTTCCTCAAAAGATTTTGGAATTCATCTATCAGAAGTGGGTACAATTTGTATTTATATTTTGGTCAGTTCACGCGCGAAGGCAGAACAGCCACAGAGTAACACGAGCATAGTCGATTGGACTATATTCTGTACAAAACCGTTTCGTTCCGGCAATGTCTCAAAACTGAGTTGTTTCCCTTACACAAAGAAGGACAGGTATATAATGCGGCGCCGTTCCCGATGTTTGGAATACTTTTTCATTTTGAGGTCAATGTTGAAGCTTTATACATGAAATTTACGGTCATGTTCTTTAGTTTTATAATACAATATATCATATAAAGATATTTGAAATACTACACAGGATGAAATTATGTTGATTAAAATTTAGGAAAATACTTGTGTATGGTATAGACAAAGACCTATATGCATAGCGCAAGTCTTTGTTTTCAGCACATTTTTCTGCGAATAAATATTTGTTTGAAAAAAAAAACAGCGTTTCTATTAACTTTTTATTCCTTAAAAGATTTTTTGAAGACAAATTTGGAAGGAAGGTTACGTTCCAGTGTTTATCTGCAAGTAAAAATTAAGATTCTTTGGGTAAAACGTAACTAATTTTTGTGTGAGAGTTACAATACCTATTTTGTCTTTGTAGAAAGTGCTCGGAAAAACAGCGCCATAATTGATTCCATTTTACATTCTTGATTTTTATCGATTATTCTAGTTTCAATAATTGTAGGCAATTTAAAAAAATGGTTTAATACTAGCCGACTTATGAATATTAAAACATGATCTACTCCACATGTTTTCGGTCCCAGAAAGAACGACTTCCGGCACGTGCACGTGCTCAGCGATTGGTCGTCATTCTCCAGCGGGAAAATTAGCCAACCACGCATTAAATTTTCTCAACGGTTTTACTTGAGAAAGAAAACTGTCTACCGAAAAGTAAGAAAAAAGCTCCTTTAAATTCGGCGAAAGCCGGTAAACTTTCGTCCATGTGGCAGCATAACATTCCAACGTAAAGACATAGGCCAGCAATACCACGGGTATGAAGTCTGTTTTGAATGGTTCTAGACAGCTAGATATGATTCGCCAATGTAAACGTGGAACTGACAAAAAAGCTATTACGCCATAACGTTATTACATAGGTATCAATCGTTTATTTACCTGAGCCGTTTGCCGCAGCGTATTCGCCCACGTGGCATTGCTGTAAGCGAGATTTAGTGCTTGCACTCACACTAAATGCTGTGAAATAGCCCTAGCAGATGCTCCACCTTACACCAGGCCATGTTTCAGCCATATTACTTGGATGTATAGTAATAGCACCGCGCTTTGCTATCTTTAGGAAGTTTAACGTTTTTGCGTTCATTATCACTCAGGTCTGTACCGAACGACACACATCGTAAAAATGAGATCGATTTCAACATTGTCTGTGTACTCATATTCTTTACATGTTCACAAACCGTAACGCTACACGAGGAAATCACGAATTGCGTGATTTTTGTTCAAAATGGCGTGGATGAAAAAAAAACGAAAGCTGTAATCCGGAGAGTACACGTTTACAGCTGTACTTAATTTTTACACATTGGCGTGTACGGAAATCGCTGCTAAAGTTAATTCAATGAGTACGAAATTTCCAAGGTAAAAATACGGTCAAAGTTGGGTTAAGGTCCATCCGTATAAAAAGGTCATACTATGAACAAGAACCATCTTAAGTGCATGTTTTTATTAATATGATACTAGTGCGTGTATGCATGCATAAAATTTCTAATTCACAGTAGATCGTCGACAATGAGACCACATTCGGGACCCGAAAATCGGTCGTGATTATAAGGTGGTCTCATTATCAAGTTGATTTATAAGGAAATTATTGAAATCCGACCCGACAACAAGTGGTCGTTTTCACAAGGTGGTCGTAATATTGAGGTGGTCGCTTTATGGGGTTTTGCTGTATTATGTGGAAACATGCCAACTGCAAATGAAGGCTGATATTTTTCTTCTTTACAGTGATCTTCGTCCATTTGTTTATTTGTATTTTAATATTTTGATTGGATTCACAACAAATGAGATAACAAAAAAACGGTACCTGGCTGTATAGTTCCACGGATGAGTCACCTTTAAGTTGATGCGATGTAAGGTAGGTGTTGTGACTGGAACCGATGTAATAATGAGCCAAAGGGTGATCCATATCCTGCAACCGTTTGTATAAATGTCATAAACCAAGTCTCATATTTTCACGTCATTTTAAACAAGATTTTAGCATCATTTAGGGCCGAACTACCGATTATTCTCTCATAAAACCCCACGTTTTGTGATTGAGAAAATCAAATCGTGACTAAAAATAAATGATTCAATAACCATTTAAATAAAATCCAATGCTTTCCATAAATAGTTTCTAAACAATAAAGCGCCATTTTGGAAAATCTGAACGAGAAGATACTCCACCGGGGACTGTTAACAAGGAGTGTTTGGTTTTCAAGGTAAATTATGAATCGGAGTTATGATATAAATCGTCTTTCAGATCGTTAAAGAGCAATACACATCGTACCGGGACCCATTCCATAGACACACACCTCTTAGCTAATCTTGCTAATGGTATACAATCTAGACATCCCTAACACACCCAATGGGATAAAACGCTTTTTATTTAAATACTATGGGTACCAAAACCTTTATGTTTGAAAATTCAAATCTTATCTAAGATATGTTTATTAAATGGTCCATTAGTCTCATATGCTGTATCAGCCGAGTTAATGTGGCTGACAAATGTGACAGAAAACAGAAAAAGAAACAAAATTACGATTCACAGGAATAAATTTCAGTAACAGTCAAATGAACCTGTTTTATCAGTTTAAAAATGTAAATGTTGTAGTCCATGATTAGTTATCGATTAAATCATTTACTGCTGAAGTTGACGAATAAAACTAACTTCAAAGAAATAATGGTAATGATGACTTAATTCATTTTTAATGAATGTGGCACCGTTAAATGTCGCACTTACCGTTAAGTGTCACAACGTTGTCGTTAAATATCGCAAACGCCGCTAAATGTCGCAAAATCTTCTGCCGTTAAATGCCGCAAATTTAACGTTATTTTTTTTCTGCCGCTAAATGTTGCATCCCTACCGTTAAATGCCGCAATGCGTATTTTCAGGGGAAACTCAAAAGTAGTTGGTGGGATTATACTGTTTTAATCGTTGGGGGAGTATTTGTGAATATTTAGTTAAATTCAAATCTTGAACAACGGAGGCTTATTCATCAGCCTGCTGGTAAGGATAGCTTGGGTACTTTGGGAAGGGGCCCACGGGGGGAGGGGAAGGAACCCATGCGGAGGGGACCCAGGGGGTGGGATGGGATGGGGCACCCCGGGGAAGGTGGGGGCACCCGGAGGGTACATCGAGCTGTGTATGCTGCATTCATGTTAAGCAATAAGAGAGGCTGGTCTGTGTTTTACAATTGAATCATGTAATTATTGTATGAGTAGATTTTTTATTCCTGTCACATATAATAATAAAAAAATATTATAAAAAGTTGACTAAATGTGTAAGCGCGGGAACGTCGGATCCAAACAAAATTATATATATACATGTATAAACACGGGCCATTTATGAAGCAAAAACTACACATGTCTCCTTGTAGTGGACCGACGTTTCAGTCGGAAACTTGCAACGAAAATGTTTGTTTCTATTTATTTAGTTCGAAGGTTGGATTTTAAATTTGTATTGTATATGTCGTCCTTTGCTGATATTCAATGAAACAAGAAATGTTAATTTGAGTACTACTGAATACATGAACACACAAAAAACATTATCATTATGCATGTAGATCATATATGACCGACAGAATACAAAAGCTCGTATATCATGTTCCACTAATAAGACAAAGTCGGATCGGGTGGCTATAATTCCAGAATATTAATTGTGCAGCGGTCTCATGTCTATGGAATTTTAAGAAAATACAATATATATACTTTTAAATTCCCCTGATCCCAGGCAGGATCCGCTTAGATGTAATAGGCCATTATTCATGTTAAGTACATTGTTCCCGAAGAATGCACTGGTTCGAATCTAGCGACTAAGTCAGCCTCTGTAAATGATCCATGGATTAGTAAAATGTTAAATTATGCTTGTCGAAAATTGCCACAACATGCATGTCTTAAATGTGTTAACAACGCAATATTGTGGACTAAATAATACTGAGGGTCATAATTGTGATATAAATATTATATACACTATTCTAGTGTTCCACAGAAACAAGTCTTTACAAGACTTCCTTTCTATTTTTAGTTAAGGCGACCTTGAACTTGATCTCAGCGCAACCTATCCGTTGTTGAATCAACTTGTTTAACAATTGTCCATGACTCTGACTATGAGGGTTTGACACTGATTACATATTCCTGTTGATCATGTACGTACATTCCAGCTAAGTTTCAATGAAATCTTACAAATCACATCCAGTATAGCTCTGAATGTGAAAATGGAATTTATGATTGACTTTGGCCACAATGTTACTAATTTAAGCGGGCTATGATGAAGATATTCTTGTCAAGTTTCATTACTATATAACAAGTCGGTATTAAGATATTGGTCCGACTTGTAATAACTTTTCTTATTATTAACCTGTGAAAAAATGTGTTTTAAATACAAACATGCTCTTTTACGTTCCTTTTCTATCAAAGTTTAAATCTGCTTATTAGAAGTCAAAGTGGCAGCCATTTTGGTCGCCATCTTGGATTTCTCGACCCGCACCAAATTTGCAATTTGCAGTCCAATTAACTTCAAACCTTCTTCAATATCTTGATTTTTGTAGCTAGTGGATATATATGACAGTGAAAAATGATAGACAGCGCCAGAAAATTTTAGATTTCAAAGAAGATGATTCCAGCGAAAGAGGTCAATAACTTAAAGTAACAACATATTCTATCACTAGCAGTCTGATGGGTAGGCCCCCATTATTCAAGCCATGATCTCATTTGGTGACAAAATACTCACCAATATTTACCCACTGATTGAGATAATAATATCACAAGAAAACACGCATTGTGACAATAACGGTAAGTTTGCGACATTTAGACAGAAAAATTGCGACTTTTTACGTTAGAAGATTTCGCGACATTTTACGGCGGTTGCGACATTTAAAGGTGCCATAATGGGAAACTTGAAGCAAGCCAATTAAGTACGTACTTATAATAGACACTTTTTTCTGAAAAATTCATTGCTAGAAATTTGATCCAAATAACTTCCCACAGTACATTAAATAAAGCCAAAGTACATAATTGTTCAAAGACTCATTCACATCATCCAAGACATATCAAATAAATATTAAATTCTCATCCATCCATATCATATAAATTGTTAATAAGACTTCGACAATGCATGATTCAATAGAGAATGAAAACAATTTTGTTTTTTATTGTTTTGCCTTCCGTAAAATCAAGTCTTTGTACTCATATACGCTTTGCATCAACAGAACGGATACCAGCAACAGTTTGTTTAAACAGCATGGTCAGTGGCACTTAGTACTATCTAGCGTCCGAGGGGATTCGAATATCACCCAACAGACAAAAAATGATTTAGGGTTCTCACGACGAAACAATGACTAAGGCGAATTTTCGTCCCAAAAGTAAATCTAGTTTAAATCAGAATAGAGACTCTATGGACGGGCATAGTAGTAAATATAAAGTTTAATATCAAGACCTTTATATGGAATATATCAATACCTCATCGTTATGTTTTGTTTTCTCATACAAATAAGCGTAATTGTCCTTATCCATGAGATATTTAGCGAACCCTTCAAATGATAAGCACCCACTGTCCCGTAATGCAGTGTCAGGTTCATGCCTCTGGAAAGAGAAAAATAGATAAAATATTACCTAACATGTAAATTATTGTTCACCATAGGACAATATGATTAATGTTAACCACACAAACAGATATGAATCCATCCCTCTAAGAATGATGTTCGAACAAAAATATTGTAATTTTATTAAATGAATACATGTAATCATATTAAAGATAGTAATATTATACATTACATAATACGTCTTTTTTATGAAATATAATCTCTAAAATGCTGGAGAAGTATGCATGTTATAGAAATTACAATAAAAAATAAGCAAAAAGGAGCATGAGAAGTTTTTATTCAGTGTCTATTTACGACAAAAATTTGCCTATGTCTAATTTCTATGGTGAATATCCACGGTGACGTTATACAGTAAAACCTCATTTTACGACCACCTCAATATAACGACACCTCATTATAACAATCACTCATTTTTGAACCAGTTTGTTTTATGTTTCTTCTATGTTTGAACTTGACAATCAGACCACATTAATATTAAGTCCTCTCTTTTTGGATACAAATTTTGGTCGTAAGATCAAGGTTTTACTGTCCACTTCAGATAGTCACCTTCGACAACTGACAATAGTTTCCCGAGACTGTCAACAAGATGTATAACTTCATTTACAAACCAGAGATAGCAAGATTTTTAACCCTTTGCCTCATAATACCACATTTCCGCGCATCTGAAGCAGACGACTTTGAAAACATTGTGGCAAAATAAGCCATTGCTTGTAAATGAGTATTGGCTTCTTTTGCCACAATGTTTTCCACTCTGTCAAAGAGAAATATCCTAATTTTCTTAAATAAATTGATGTTTTGTATATTTGGTTTGAATTTGGAAGAGTCCAAAATATGCTTATGAAGCAAAGGGTTAAGTTTAAAAAGACTATCACAGCTAAGGTATGCAATTAATTAGGAATAAAACTATTCATATGGACAAAGTAGTCCAGTGCGCGCTAAATGAAACAGAATTTTCTCTGCTTTTTTTAAAATTCTAAATCTGAACACACTATAACGCGTATTGTGAGTGTTTCACATAATATAATCAGTTTATATGGCTCAATAATTAAGTTTCATCACCAATAAAACACAATCATATTTACAGCGAAACTATCGAGACACCTGGCAATCGAAAAAGGCATATTGGTTAAAGTGTTTTCTTTTTTAACCAAAGAACCCATCTTATACAATGATTCAATTAATCAACGTAAAATGTAAATACAAATGACAGGTCCTTGCAATCGAAATTTTAGAAAATTACGTTAGCCAGAAACTTGACTAAAAAACTTGAACGTAAAAATAAACACCATAACAGCATTAATGATAGCATTTGGAATTTGAAACACTCTAGGTCTGATATTTTTTTAGGAATAAACAATACCTGCAAATACAAGGTAATACTCTGTTTTTTTTAAAAAAAATGCTAAATTAGTGTGTTTACGTTTGGTTGCTAAGCAACAATTTTATTGTAAAAAATCTAATTTATCAGTACCAGAAGTGTCAGCAATTGCATGTATCTCACAGTATTTCGTTAAATAATTAAAATTTGGTTGCTAAGCAACAAATTATCAATCCTAATTATTTTAGAAAACATAAGCATCAGACACGTTCGGATTTTTAAATTGAATTATTTGATAGAATTAATATTAACGTTTAATTAATGTTGTATCAACTTAGGATTGTTAAACAACAATTTAATTACCCTAATTAACGCGAGAATATCAGCGTCGTCTAAATGTTCTTCTTGATAATCTTCAAGGAATTCACGGAATTCCTTCAGACTAAGTAATCTGTTCTGTGACGTATCCACTCCAGCCCAGTTTTCAAATATACTGGCCACAGCAATGGCATCGCATATTTTCCGCCGTTGTAAGTAAGATGCCTCGGAGGAATGAGCGAGATCGTAGGCTGTGTTTCTAGTGAGAATGTCTGAAATTCACAAAAGCGTTGTTTAAAAAATATAGTACACAGCTAAATGGGCAATAAATAGATTCAAACGACTATAAACGTCAATGTATATGAGAACAGGCAAATTCCGCTAACAACATTGGGCTAATATAATAATACAACGGCAAATGGACTACTCCCACTTGCTAAAGCGTTGAAATTAAGTCGTTCTTGGTCTGTGTTAGTAGTTGATTTGTAACAATCGATTAATTTTTTAGATGCTTATGAGATCATGCGAATACACATGCTTGTGGGAAAAGTACATTTTATTCTGGTTTCAGCTGGTGCGCAAATGGCTGATATCGTATTGTAATCGTAGGTAATAATAATAACAAATTGAACATTTCTCAAACTAGAAAAGTACAAATTCAGAGAACAACCACACTTACTGGCATCATTTGTAACGGAATGTGTGTATGGGCGACCCTGTTTAAGTCCTGCTGGTTTGGCAATAGCAAATTGTCCGAATAAATATCGCAGATCTTTTCTACTCCTTAGTGAAAACGATCGGAATAAATCCAAGAAATCAAAGAAAGACAATCTGGTCGAATGAGTGATGGAATTATTCTTATTTTCTCCCGGCAAATGTTTCCCTAACACGCTCATGCGCCGTCTAGTGCGATACCGACCAATATAACTAGAAGTGCACGGGTGGCTCTGAGAGCGCAGGGAACCATTCTTTGGCGACGGAATGTTCATATTGGAGTCACTATTTGTATCACAGGTTGTCACGTTGCTACCAATACTTTGACGATTTCCACGTGACTGGGGACTTGGTGAACGCTTGCTTTTCTTGCCGAGACTCGAGCTCGAATTGTCACGTGCTTGAAATGATTTTGGACTGGCTTCCTGAAGAGTAAGGTAAATATTCTGTATTCAAACAAAAATACATGTGCACAGTCTAGCTTAGATCGAACAACTCGCTTACCAGGTGTACAGCAAAAACCTTATGGCAATGCTTCTAGATTCAATTAAAACAAATAGCATTCGGTGAATAAACACATTGTATACAATCGATACAATTAATTTTGCAGGAACATCTATGCTTTTTGTTATTCGCATACGGGAGACTGAATTAATAAAACACATGCAAAAATAGAACTTATACACGAATAACAAAGCCTGTATTTTATCAGCTGGTACCCAAATCGATGGATGCAAAACAATAAAAATCTCTTGAGTGTGGAATGATTCACCGGGAACCAGTTATATTTTATTCAATACAAACTGAAAGTTGGGATAAATTGATTATACTACCAACTTTTTGTATTGAAACAGTTTCCTAGAATTCTAATGATCTTATTTACAAGCACAAGACAATACAGATTAACATGCGTTAGTGATCACCAGTTGACTGCGAACACCTAGGTCCGGAGATATAAAACCTATAATTAATGCACACCTCAAATATCAATTTTGCGTATTTAAAATTTTCAAGTGAATGATACAATGGCCTCTTAGAACCATTTTAAGCTTTGTGATATCGGACCGCAATATAAATACTAATAATTTAATTTCTTAGATCAGCGATTTCATGTTATTCGTCTAATACTTAAAGATCGCATTTTGCGTCTCCCAAAGATGCACAGTGTATGACTGTAGCATACGTACTTTTGTCTATAGGATGCATACTTCTGACTGTAGCATACTGTACTTACTTTTGGTGTTTGAAATGTGCTGGCCGGCTTCTTCTTGAATATATTAGAACTCATTACGAAACTAGAGGTGCGTTTAAATGACGAGGTGCTCTCTGTCAAGCTGTTACTAACTTGAGGTCCTGCAGGTGTCCATCGACGTCCACCAAATACCTATTTAATAGAGAAACAAAACGGAAATTAACTTTAAACTGAGGAAGAATGCGTCAATAAACATTGCACGTACGAAACATATTGAGTACGAAAATTGGGAACTTATACAGACGTCTTTCATGCATGAAACTTGAGTATTGAAAGAATTAAAAAGCTTGAGCCTTGAATATTTTGGTAAGAAAATATAAAAGAACGAACTAAGGTACGAAACTTATGTGGCGAAACTTGGCACTACTGTTTCAGTTTCGTTAGTAAATACTAAAAAAACTGAGTACGAATCAGGTATTGAACATATTTGATTAAGAAATGTAAGCGGTTACCAAATGACAAACGAAAGTGAAATTTTCGATAGTGATGTACATTGAAAATTAAATATTACTTGAGCGAGAGTCTTATAATTGAGTTGCATTGTGTATGAATATTTTTGATTGGATGAAATCTGAATAACCAGTAGGTAGAGATAAAGAACATGTTAATAAAAGTGATTTCATTTCATCAATACATACATGTATTGCTTCAGCGGGAGTTGGACCCTGGCACTTTTCACTATCGTAATAGAGCTGTAGATATTGCACTTTAAGCCACTGAATACGTTTATCCGTCTGTTTGTGTAACTGTTTAACGGCTTGACATAGTTTTAAAAGTCCCTGATGCCAGGTTTTTATTACGTTTGTTGGCCCCACAAAATAAAGATGTTTATTTTCCGCAAGGGAACAACCATATGTTAAACATATACAGTTTCTTTCAACTGTTATATTCTCCAATCCGTAACGTTTAGAAATCGTAGAAACGTCAACATCGTCTTCATGCGCCCAAGACACGTCCTTGAGAATATTTAAATCCAGATAACCTTCCTCCATAGAATCATACACAATTTCACCGCTGCAATACCGTGTGTACATTGCTTGTATAGAACTGAAGTCAATATCACCACGAATGACGTAATCCGGCAAGCTAGAGATGTTCCCCCGGAGGGCGCTCCAAGTTGGCTTCTTCCAAGTCAACGTGGCATTGTCTGCTTCAAGTCTTAAGAAACACATACAGGAACGTCCGCTTTCTTCTTCCACATGAACAAAGGTACTACCGTGATTCATGATTTGTAAACAATGATGATTTAGCTGAGCAAACGATGGTGTGATGATCATAACATCATGGCCACTTCGTAGTTGTTTAATTGGTTGATAAGTTTCAAAGTCTAGATCCGTGTCACTCTCATGCGGGTCGGCAGGGTCATAGAAAACCTCGTCAACTCTTTAAAAGATAAACATTGTTGGCTGAATTATACACAGGCTATCTTATTCTTCCTGGCATTCATTTATCTGTTTCATTCCTTCCTATTTTTTTTCTCATTCATAATTCTTAGGATCGGAAGTAAATGTCCAAATCGGTCAATATTGGTCACCATACGAACTATTACAATGTTTATAAATATTGTTATAATAACAGTTTTGTTATTTATTTATTTACTGATTTATTTTAATGTACACAGAACTTGTCTTTTTGTATAATAACAAAATTTATTTGCGCATCAATGTTTTGCTGATATGATATTAACTTTTTGCTGATATGATATTAACTTGACTTCTGCAGAAAAAACTTGATGTCTGATCTTTCTCTAAATCGAACAGAAGCTTTGCTATTTTCATACAAACTGGGCCCCGATTATTCTGACTGACAATATAGAATGGAGACTAGTTACTTACAACTACATCGCAATAAATAGACATTAACCTGAGACAACATAGAGACTCGATGAACGGCTAATATACAGTCAACCCGTACTTACAATTCGTTCGGAAAGTCTGGAATGTCCGAAGTTCCGTCTAAGGATTGTACAAGACTATTATGGTACTGGAATAATTGTATATCACTTAAGATGGCTTGTGCTTTCTTCAACTTTTCAATATTAATAAGTCCACCAACCCCAATCCTGGTCATAAAGCGATCCTCACCCTGATAGTCTGATATGAACTGAAAGAAATGACGTAAATAGTGACGTAAAAATAACTAAACATTTTTGGTCATAACGTGACATCGGTTGACCAATCGTTTAGTTAGAAACTCTTAAGAATTATAACACGTATGTGACGTCATTTGTAATAAGAATAAAACATTGTCCGGTAAAATGACACAACATTAAATTCAACCTTTCTGAAGTTGAACCGATTTTCAGTCTGTTTAAAATCAATGCTAGTATAGTATATTCAACATCGGAAGTTCCTCTTAGTATAAAGATGTTATTGAATGTAAAAATAAACACGAACAAATGTTACAGTTAATTCAAATTAATTCAAAGAAATGCCAGCTAAGAGATCATTCAATACTAACAATGAGAACTTTGTATAAATCTAAAACAAATTAAGTAGGTTAAGCACCAGATACGATGATCCGGAATGCAGACGAAAATCAGGAAGATAACAAAGCAATGTTTATAAATACAGGATTTATTGCAAAATATACTGGCAATGATAGAGTATATATTGACAGTGTGTTTCAAGAGAAAAATTTCCAAGACTTAATAACCTCAATAGAATGGTCGGCGTCAGCTGGGGGTAGAACTATAATACTTGGTGTTGAAGTGACTACAGACCGGATGTCGCGGAGGAATCCTCCGAAAAAGGGAACTACATTGCACTCGCGGATGTCTAATGCGGCGCTTACGGCATCTTTGTATTCCAATGAAGTTTCACGAGAAAACATGGCCGCTGACAGTGTATGGAGCGTGGAGAGATCTTCTTCTGACAAAAGCAGCCAAAAAGGTTTGAGTTTTTCAGATCTGGAAGAAGTGAGATTAGATTCTTTAATAATTCTTCTAAAATGAAACCAATCCACTTTGATTACGTTCACACGGAAATACACCAATAAAGCTGAACGAATTATACACAGCGAAGTACACAATACCTAAGCACTTTAAGTACATTTCAGTAAATTGAAAGTTTGTTTATCGCTTTAAAGCATTGTAAATACAAAGAGAAGTAATCGCTTAACGGTATATAGATACAAAGCCAGAGGTAATCCCTGCTTAGTTAAATTGAGATGATGGCATTACGTGTTTTTAGTACAATCCATCTTTTGATGATGGAAAAATCGAGAACTTACGGTACATAAAGTATAAACTCTACTCAGAGACCACTTCAATACGAAGACCTCATTATAACGTGCATGTTTAATTGATTTGGAGCGGTCTTCCATTTTTGTTGAGAATTTCAACCTGATAACAAGGCCACTAAAGTGTTAAGGACGTTACATTTGGTCGCGTGGGTAGTCTTAGTGTCAAGGTTTTACTGTACATTTTGCGAACCTTAGCTTAACATAATAAAGCACTCTGATTCTTTATACAGCAAGTTAATTCTTTGATTATGATGCTATATCAATGATTCACGGAAATGTTATCCAAAGTACTGTACCTACATTCCCACTGTTGACTGGCTTCAACAAAAACGCATAAAATATAAAGCAAATTAGCAGAATCCAGATCACAAGCCACTTAGAGCCGGGTAAAATATAAGCCGTGTGTACAGTAGCTCTTATTTATTAGTAATATAGATATTCCTTCATATACATTAAAACCTCACATAACGATCACCCCAGTATTACGACCACCTTGCTATAACGACCATCTCTTTTCGAACCGGCATCCAATAAGTCTCATATAATTCAACTTGATAATGAGACCACCTCATTATTACAACCGATTTTTCACGGCCCGAAGGCGGATTCATTATCAAGGTTTTACAGTGATTGTCATTATTGGATGGTATTTGTGCCAGGTTCTGACAGTTTTCGACAGGGAATTACGACATAACTCGAGATATAGGTCACAGAAAAAAAACTCACTTCAATCCAGCAAGAATTTCCATCGCCGAGTTCAAGTTTCCTAAACACCAGCAATAATGAAGTAAGCGGAGGATACATGATAGCACGGCCTTCCTGTTATCATGTGTAGGTTGCGTAATTATCAGCTGAGTTATCCACGTGCTTACCTTAAATGATAATTTTCAGTCACCCAATAAATACAATATAAATCGTAGGAGAGGTTATTTCTACGGGGATTTCATTTCTGATATTTCTGCGGTTCTCTCTTGAAGCGTAAGAACACAGCAGGAACTAATTTATTTATTATCAATAATTATTTATTATTTTAATAATGTTATTTTCACTTAACTGATCGTCACAAATAGCGATGAAATTCATATATTGATTCTTACATTTATGACAACGCGGAAATAAAAAAAATAACATAAACATGAATCATTTTTAGGAAAAAATGAAGAAATTCGCAGAAGTACCCGCTTAAATGACAATTATAAGTTTCAGCTGGTAACTGGTCACATGACTCCATCGTCAAACGGAAGTGACGTTGTCTGTTTTCAATATGCAGGGATAAAGATGAAATATATTAATAATATAAATAACTGCTCCCTACAAGAGCAGGGGCGTAGCCAGCAATACGCACTTACGCACGTGCGTAATTTGAAATGTCAATACAAATATGGCCAAAAAGTGGCATCTAAGTCGAAAGCTAAAGGGTTAGACCTAAATTAGATCTAATAACGGTGCTTTGAAGTAAAATGTGTAGTTCAAATAAATCCTAAACATACCTCAATGGTTACCATTTCAGTTCTAATTAAAAATAATTTTCCGCCCCCCCCGGCAGCAGGAGAGGTTAATCCCCCGCACCCCCTCCTTGTGTGCGTAACATTCATTCAAAGCTGACTACACCCCTGAATGGTTTAGCTATCACTCAATGCATTCGATTGTTTGTTTTCTTGACATAAAATTTGGTAATAATGCAATAAAATATATACATATAATACGATAAACAAACTAGGTGAGAACAGTCAAGTACTGAATAACACTCCGCATGATCGTTTCAGACCAATTAAGTACATAATAATACCCCCCCCAAAAAAACCCCATCATTCATACAATATATTAGCGTACTTATTCGGTTCCTTTTGCAATAAGTATTTACAGAAATGAAACTGAGGGTTGAATAAGCTAGTGTAAATACCTGTAAGTATCTTATTGTCACACAAGAGGTTTATAGCACGTGCTCGAAGTGTTGAACATAAGTAACATAAGTGAAGGTTTTTTATCTTTGAAAACTGCTTAGTCATGAAATACATTTGGAGTAGTTCATATAACAGATTATCTTACAAGCAGTAGAAATCCTTTACGAATAAGTTAAGGTATTTCACTGTTTTTGACGGTACGTTATTGTTGTATCAGTCATGAATGATTCATTTTAAGTGTCAAGCGAGGCTACTTGTGACTTTTATGTACCAGAAAATAGTTGAAGTAATATAGTTATTTGATTTTCGGAGCCTTGTTTATACATTATAAGTTGTTAGTGTTTGGCATTACCTCATTAAACCTGTGTATTAGATCTTCAACTTTCGATTGTTTTGCATTTACGCTTGATCCCCGACTGAGGTCAAAGGTCACTTGTCTTATGTAGTCCGCAGGTGGAACGCTGGCAAACAAGCGGGATTCTACTTCCGTTAGGAGCACGGCGACTTCTTCCGGAAAATGCAGCATATTTTGTAAACCTACTAATTCCTTCGTGTATTTTGAACAACCCTCGTCGTCTCGTGCGAGAGTTAATTGTTTCCGCTGAAAATCTAATACAGCAATGATATTTAGTAAAAAAAATGATGATAAAATAATAAAGAATGGCAAACATTTTTAGTGTGGGTTTAGGACAACGGTCTGAAAACAGCTGTGGAAGGCAGGCAACAAGATTTTTTGTCTAAATGTTTAGTAAAAACGCCTGTCTATTGATTTCGATCATTCATCAGTAAACAATAACCAAACACTTGAGAAATGTATAATCTAGGGTCGGTGAGTTTCGTACGGTAGTATCGGGTTCCCATAAACACGCATTTTTAGCCTAATTAAAATGCATTTTGCAATCACGACTTAGCTTTGTTTTAATCATTGAAAATGTAAAACCCTTCCACAGTAAGAAGATAAGAAGACAAGGCAAGCATTTCTCTCCCCCTTATGAGCATTTACGATACAGTATAACATGTTTGAAGTGAATTCCATGGGACCTGAGTAATTCCCTCACAATATCCATATCTCATTACATTCATACAGCGTATACAACGACTAGATAAAGAATTGCTTGTACGCGGTATATTTTTAATCTCTTGATAATGACAACGTCTTATAAAGGCTATTTAAGTTCTATAAATGTGTTCTTTACAGAAAGGTTCGACTGCAGTAAAACTTACCGAATTCAAAACTTTCTCTCCTTAATGTACTACTGTTAAGAAAACGTCCTTGCATGTCCAAAGCATCCCACAATACTGCAGTCACTGATTTCAGACTGTCTGGTGTTAACATAGAGAGAGTCCACGTTTTTGTGCCACGAAATTCAAGAACCAGTCCATCCTGTGATTTTCCGCTTCCTGTCCGCCATTCGTCTAAATCGGATATGTTCTGTTTCTTTAGTAAGAGTTTAGTCTTATTGTCCAAAAGAATAACCATTTCGCTAGATATTCCTAGAAGACGGTTTACCTGACACCAAACAAAGGAAAACAAAAAAATATTCATATTTTGTTCTATTCCTGTTTTCAAAGGTATTTCAGTCATATACCGACTAGCAGTTAATCCATCGAGTTTTCTTGGATTCCGTACCAGTTTCTGTTCTCCACAAGCAACCGTCAACTTTCCCACAAAATGATCAGACGAGTATGAAGAATGGCCTAAGAAAGGATGCTATCAACGAAATTGTCACAGATAACCTCGGCATAGGTTTGAACTCACCAAGCTAAGATCTGTAGACATGACTCCCTACCAACTGAGCTAAATGCACAAACTTAGTACATTCAAATAAAGCATTCTAGTTATAGAAGATCTTGAATGAGTGCTCATTCCTTACCATTTTTATTAAACGAGTTGACTAAATAATATGACCCGAGGCTCTGCCGAGTGTCTTATTGTTTTTGTCAACGAGTTTAATAAAAATGGTAAAGGATGAGCACGAGTGTAAGATCTATTTATCACATAATCGTACAAACAACCACAGAAAATGAAACAGACTGTAGGATGACGTCAAGATGACGTCAGTACAAGACGTCTAGTGTAGACTGTTCACTACTGTGCGCAAAAAGTAGTGCATGTTTCTATTAATCGTTTGGCAATAAAATGCAAGATAAAAGACATAAATCGCTATAGTATTTACACAAACATAATTTTATTCATTAATAAAATCATTACGAATCGAAAGTCGACCATTTTTACAAATATCGTAGTAGCGTAGTAATACAAATATGCAAATGTAGTGATTTGGCTAATTTGAATATTTATTGCACGGTTTGGCAGTGTCGATCGATATTTCTGGCATGCCTTTACAGCACTCCTGGACCGCAGGTTATGTGATAAATAGATTTACGTCATCTTTATAATGACCATGACTTTAAATCATTCATTGACTCTGAGCATGAACCAAGGTTTATACAATTGGGTGCCGGGGCCACCGTGGTCGAGGGGGTATGGTCTCTGACCAACAATAATCATCCCATCATCATTGTGAGTTCAAATCCCACCGAGAATAAATTTCGCATGTAAGGAAACTGTCGAGCTAGCTAACGGAACGTCGATAGTCTTACACAGGTGTAAGCACGCGGTCTTCCTCCGCTGTTAAACCTGGGAAATCACCAAATGACCCTCGCTGTTGGTGCAACGTTAAAGTCTAGTGAAGGAATACAATTGGGTGCAGAAAGTTACACACTTGTCTATGAGTGAATGAAAAATAAATAAAAGTTAGCCCACCTTTTTCTGGGTATTGCCTTTCAGAATTTCTTTCACATGATATAATTTGCATCCGTAACCCGGCAGGTTTTTACAGATTTTTATATATACCCGTTTCAGCTGTACCTCACTGTCATAGAACGCAGTATGCCACAACTTCTTCTGTTTTTCCTGATGCAAAAGATAAAACTATGACGACAGAACCGTCGGAAACTTTCGTACACATAAAGCATACATTCATGTGAACCGTTTTAGGCGGCAAAATGGGAGATTAGCAATTCAAAAACGGGAGTTTATGTCGGAAAAGTGAGAGATTTGGGGCGAAGAAATACATGCAGCTTATATAAACGCGGTTTTACTAGGATGATATGTATTGAACAACAAATGTGTGCTGTAAAACCTTGATAATGAGTCCACCATCGGGGTCCGAAAATTCGGTCGTAATAATGAGGTGGTCTCATTATCAAGTTGAATTAAAGGAGAATTATTGAAATCTGGTCCGAAAATATGCGGTCGTTATGACAAGATATGGTCGAGGTGGTCTTTTTTGAAGTTTTACTGTATTATGTTACCGATTATTAAATAACACTAACTGATAACTTGGTAAACTTAAAGACAAAATTGACACTCCAAGTGGTAAAAGAGAAAAGCACGATGTGCAGACTCGTTCTCATACAACTGGATTTTGATCACCTGACATAACATAACAAAATGGCCGTGCACGTTTTCAGTATAATGATCAGTATACAAGTATTGTATTGTTTTTATGAGACATTTTTCAACAAATTTTCAGTTATATACGGCTCACCTGACCAGTTTTCCTGGACTGTATTCTAGCCAGTACTAACTTATTCTTCCAAAAGGTACCGGCAACTTTTCCACATATGAAGGAAAATCGACATTTTTGGAAAATAATCAGTATAGTAATTCGAAATTATTACAAATCGTTAGTATAATAGGATAAATTTTACATTGATCCACTCGTTAATAAATACGATCTAATACAGAAATTTAATTCTTTTACCTTCTCATATACAGTAAAACCTCACAATGTGTCAACTTCAATATAACAACCAATTCATTATAACGACCACATATTTTCGAATCGGCTTTACATACTTCATCGATATTTCAACTAAAAAATGAAACTTATTCAGAATTAAGATTGTTTGGTCTCAAAGATGGTCAAAATGACAAAGCTTTCTTATAACAGGGACCAGTTTTCTGTAGTAATACCAGATTTATGAGAAAGACGATACTGGACGGATATAAGCATTTCTTCCTTATTATAACGAGCAAATTAGTGCGTGCAACATTTTTATAAAAAAATCAGTATTTTTACCTCAATCAGATGTTTCACTTTTTTCGACGTCGTGTAATGCGGAGGTAGATAGTTTGTAAGGTCAATCTCGACTTCATTCTCCGGTTCTTTATCGCTCATACAAGACAACTGACGTACTAGTCTCCCTTTACGTCTACTCAGAGTTATTCCCCTTGCCTTATTATTTCTTATTAGTTCCTTTTTCTTCCGCAAGTTCTCCAGTTTCTCCTCTTTACTCGAGCCTTTCTTAACTTGATCTGTCATTTTCTTATCGACAATTCTGAAAAAGAGTATGGTTAAAATTAGAAAACCTCCAATAAAGGGGAGTAACTCCAGTCGGGTAATGTTATAAACTGGTTCCCGTTTCATGTTGCAGTGCACCAAACCAACCAGAGTCAACGGGAACCAGTTTAGTAATGTTAAACAGATCGTAGCCGAAATAAGATGCTAAGGATAAGTCAAGACAGCAAGCGGATAAAACAGATGCCAGACCGTTGACATAATGGTTGAATTTGATGTGGAATACAAATATTATTGCATGCAAAATTTCATAAATTTGCCACGGACAGTCATTTGTCACGAAATCGGCTCAGGCACAAGTTCACAATGTCGGTTTACAGAAGGGCTAATGGCGTCAATTTGTAGCCAAGTACGACAGCCAATGAACAGACCTGTAAGATCCACTAAGCTTTCTCATCTCATTTTCAGGCCACGCCTCTTCCAGATGCAGTTGTATTCCCGCCAGTGTGGCCGCTTCTTCCTTCGTACATGGCAATTCACCGGACAAAATTAAATCTTGAAGCTGAAAATAAAAAATGCTGATTTATCGCTTTTTGTTCACAATTGAAGTCAAGTAATTACTAACTGTAACAGGCCAGATAAGTGGATAATGAGTTCATACGTCATGTTTAGATAAAGCAATTTCATTGGCCGTTTTAAATCACAGTCTTGTATCCTTCCGTGTGTATATTTATCTCAGTTGAATTTCCACACAATTTTAACGCTTATTTGCGAAAAGTTTGAAAAAATTGTCTTTGCTACTTAGAAAATTTTGCTTTCATAACATTACATTTCATCTTACAATTGTTATCGTACAAGCAAAATATGAGTTTCAAAATATTACGAGTAATTAACGTCACCTTGCTCGAAAATATCGCCTTAACCGAAAGATTTTCATGTAGACAAAGAAGGAATAATTTGGGACATATAGAAATCATCGAGGTAAAGAAAAAATCGAGATAAGGGAGTTTGTGTTAACGGGAATCAACTGTATTTTGAAATCAACAGAATCAAGAAATGTTTTTATCTAATCTGAACTCAGATTCAGGCACCAGTGTAAACAGTTCACTTGATTTATCACGTAGAATAAATCAACAAATTTAAATCAATGAAATCATGTATCCATTCAAGACGCCCATTTACCTTAAGTACCGGTCAGGGTTGACAAATACTCGAACAATTGTTAAAGTAAAAAAATTGCGAACAATAAATTCTGGATGAGAATTTACACAATACTCAAGAAGACCAGTCTTAAGTGTCATAACGTTAGTAATTTATTTTTCTTCAAACAAAGATTGCCGGTTTAAAGCGCCTATCACTTCAAGTTAAGTGTTTAATTAACAAGGGCGACACACGAAATATCGAGTACGAATAAAAGACCCCAGCATTCATATCAGCTGAGGCTATTATACACATGTGTATAATTTCAGATATCAGGTACAAATAATATTATCTGCTGTAGTCCTGTGGCCAGGATGTCATGACCTGAAAGATTTAAGAGAATTTCCGAAATCGTAAATTCCTATCGTTTGGGCATTTATAGATTTTTATTATGACTAAAAGAACAAAAACAAAATCACCACACCCCATGAGGTAAAACTATGTAGAAAAATATCTCGGACGTACGTAACGCAGTAAAAACGTGTACCTAATACAAATGTCCAACTTATAGGTCCATCCACGATCGGCAGTGGTCAATAAAATTACAATGGGAAAGTTTAGGAGGAAAACCATCATATTTTTTTTATTAATTGAAATATCATTTTTTCTCCAATGATGATTAATTTTTTTTTTTTTATTTTTCTACTTTCAAATGATTATTTTTGTGAAATGCTAAACTTTTGGTCCTTTTATCTTATATTTCTGAAGAAAATTACAGAATTTGTCGCAATTATTTGATTTTACCAGGATAACAAAAAAGGCTTTAAATAGTTTGCCGATGTCTCAAAGCTTGATAAATAGCTTAAACCTAATTATAATCAAGCAATGGCTGTGAAATTTATAATGACATGCACAAATTTAATGTTAGTAATGTATATTATCATTGATCAATCTTGCTTAGTATAGAACAGAAAAGAATTATTTATTCGTCATTACATACATACATACATTTTTACAGCAATACATATAAATAAAAGGTTAGAGTTGCGCATTCAAAGTCTACAAGTTGAATAGTGATATTATCTAATTGAAATTGTTACTGTTATTTCGATAATTAGGAAAAATATATTTATCTTGATATGATCATAAAAGTCAAAGCAGACAAACAAAGAAAATAATACGCTAATGCTCGTTTTTCTGAAGGCCATCCATAAATATTGATCAAGATTGTGTATCAGTTTTTGTCGATTTTGCTGACATTATACTTTAGGACGAAATAAACAAAAGTGATATGGATTTCGATCATATTAACAATACATTGGCTACAAGGATTTCGACCATATTAACAATACATTGGCTACAATAACGTCCAAGCCGGTCATTGCCGTTAAATCGTTCCGTTTCAATAGTTAAAATCAATTGCGAAAAACTCAATGCGAGAAATTTCGGGAGACAGGAATTTAAAAAAAGTCGTCGGATCAGCAAATATGAGTTGCATCAAAAAAACTGTCTTTGGTTGAAGAAAACACTCGTTAGGTCAAATACAAGCGCTAAAATTATTAGCCGTGTCTAGTTGGCCTCCGTGGTCGATCCGTAATTGTGTCTGACCAGTAATCATCAGCCCCTCACCGCTGAGAGTTCGAATCCCGCTCCCGGGACCAGACTTTCGCATGTGTGTGTGAGGAAGCTGTCCAGCTAACTTACGGAAAGTCAGTGATTTATTCAAGGTGTACTAAACAGGTCGTGAACACTATTAGCACATTTACTGACAGTGACCAAGACACCATTGTTTGAAACGGAGACCCATAAATGATACATACATATTTCCAATACAGGCTCAAGTAAATAGTCAAATAAAAATACTTTTCAGTGATAAGCACTCGAGATAAGGTGGGGTTATCCATGGAGCACGTTAAGATGAAAGTAATACTCAACACGTGCGCCAATTAAAGATAAATTTATTGGAGAAAAATCAATAATACAGATTACCTTGATTGCTAAAGAGTATAAAATGGAAAGTACTTATAGTTGTGTGATTTCAAAGAGGTTTTTAGGTAAACAGATCAAGTAGTTGAAAAAATGAAGGTACAAATAGTAGCATAGCAGGTGTCTAAAGGTGTAACTTGTGGAACAAACGGACGGACGGACGGACGGACGGGCGGAAGAATGAACAAACGGACGAACGGGCGGACGAACGATTGTAGGTTCAAATTCTCGGGGATGCAACGCTACAATACAACTAAAGATATAGTTGTATACCTTATATATACCTTAAATTCTAATAAATAAAATACCAAAATGTCAATTGCCTCGGGCCAAAGCTAAACTATCCTTAGTGATAATTGAATATTAATGTCAATGGCTCGGAGAACACCATTGCTCACTTAGCGCCCTGCGTGCTCAACTGAAGGTGATTTTTACCTCTATGATCTTCAGCAAGAGGATTGTTGTCAGTCTGTTCGTGCCTTGAAAGAAAAACCAGCAGATGAACGAATGAAGCAGTGTAATAATACGCACATATTGAACGTTAAGTTTGTCATAGTATCGTTCCGTTTGATACAAGCCGTTTCGGTAAAAGATCTTATTTTCGATACACAGTAAAAGCTCGCCAAGCGACTATTCCACAATAAATACAACCTCTTAATAACGACCGATGTTTTTCGGACCGGTTTTTAAATTATTCCAACTTGCTAATGAGACCACCTGAATATTAAGACAGTTCTACACATAAAAGGTAATATCGCGATTATACTGTACAAGTATGATTTTACTGTTGACAAAACAGTATTAAATCCTAATAACAACACAAAACAACAAAGACAAAGACAACCCCTTCGTTTCTCCCTGAAATCCATTCTCAAAATATTCGCTGTATCGCGATTAAAATGACGGATTAAACGGTTAGGAAAAAAACAACTTACATTATCCATTTAAATAAATCCTATGGATCTATCTCATTAAAAGTATCCATCCGAAATACGTTAACTTTTACACTTTCAATTGTTCGTAGATTATTCTAAATATTATGCAAAAAGTGAACCAGGCGATAAAGTTTTTTCCAATATCACGCAGAGCTTTACTTTAATTCAGATAATTATCAGTGGTACAGAATACATGGATTTAGAGTCGACGGGAAAACTACATTAACCCGGTTATCGGAACTATTCGAAATAACGGGACATATGGTATTTAGCCATAACCACAAATATTCTAAAAGGCCGTAAAATCGTCTTGTTCATTTGTTTTGCAAACATTTCAGATTTAACAATGTCAACGTATCGTAACAGGATATTGGATACTGATAAGGGAAACATTCATTCGTGTATGCCTTGTTTTACAAACGCACTCACCATAATAATACATGAAAATGGTGAACTTCAAAGTTGGATTGCCGTCGTGAATTGGAATGTTGAATTATCAACGTAGTGAAATAGTTAAGTTCCAAATTTGAATTCTATTAATATTCTAAAATAGTGAACTTCAAGTTGGTTTACCGACTGAATAAAAATAATGAACTTCCAGGATCGCAAGCAAACTTTGGGGAAATAGGGACATGTCAGGGAGCCGACAAGTAAAATAGAAAAATCACCCCCCCTAAAAAACATGAGCAAAAGAAAAAAATGAAATTATAATCCTATACCCACTTACTTTTCTGAAACTGCTTTCCAAATACTCGACATCCATCCCTTGAATAGTTTGCATCTTAACAACGTTTAAAAGAAAAGAGTTCAATTATCGAGCTTCATGTTAAATTAGTAGCGCAAACACCATCTTTTAAGCGTTTGATTTTTTTTCTGTGAATATATCATATAAGGCAGGCAATTTATTGGTGTTAAATTGATCAGACAATGGGAGCGCTGTTTACAAAAACGAACTAGTAAACATAAAAGTACGAAGCACTCTCCTGAAAACCTCCACATCACCAATTATGGAACCCAAAGTCGACATAAATATCAAGGTAGTCTCACTATCAAATTAAATTGTAGAATAAAGATAACACAGACATGAGATTTCTAAAAACAACCGAGTGAAAAAAACCTCACTTTCCCAATAAGCTACTAGATCTAAGACCCGCCAATAAAAAAAACATCACATTCCCAATAAGCCACTAGATCTAAGACCCGCCATTTCAAAAACTCACTTTCCCAATAAGCCAATAGTTCTAAGACCCGTCAAATAAAAAACCACCCAACATACGGAAAAAGCACAAAATGGGGGGCACAATCTTTCACGAGGGGTCCCACTTTGGAACAGTCTGCAGCCAAACATCTGGGAATTAAGACTAGTTTAACGGATCCAACGTCACACTTTCTCGAGGAAAAACACAAAACAAAATGCATATACTGATAAGAAAAATAGAAATCCCCATGAAAAATATACGATCGTAATGACGAGATGGTCTCTGATTTTTTATTCAAACCAAAAAAATGCATTCTAGCTTCTCGTTTTCAAGTACAAGGTCCAAATAATACCTCCCTCCCTCCCTCCCTACCTACCCACTGTTAAACGTTTGAGTCATTTACGGAAAAAGTATGAAATGTTAATACACAGTATCCATGTCTCCCCCACCCCCTATTCTCATTCCTTTTCGAACACGGGGCTTGGGATCAGTATAAATGAATGAAGGATGGGTCACTAATTGGGGGGGGTGGAGGATAGAAGAACAGCTAAAAGAAATGTCGCTGTGCAACAAACACATGGTAGAAACAATATTAGAAATTAATCTGATAACATCGAACATTTATATTGATTATATTGATGAGTTAATGATAATCTCCAAACTGACCGTATCTGTGCGGGATCGACTCGGTATCCGGTACATTAAATTGATCGCAAGAAAGATAATAGTCTTTAGCCAGACATATGCCACGTATCGTTAAAATCTAATAGGAACATTAACATTTCAACAACCGATGAGGAGCTTGTATTTCCGGTCTACGTTACGCGGAGGCATTTCTGGAATCCGACTGAAACAAAGTCACAGAATGGGTGGGTGGGGAATACTATTATACCACATACGACCCATATATTTTCCGTGTTTTTCCATGTTCATAATTTCTATTAATTTTAAATTCCAGTTCGCTCCAAACCAAAACGGCCAATTAAACAAACAGTAAAACATAATTATATTAAAAGCGTACAAATGTGTGAAAGATAACCCTTTTCCCAATAACCTGTAGACCATTTTTCATCATAAAAAACAACAGGTCAATGAATAACGGAAGATATCAATTCTACAAGTAAATACCCATTATAAAAAGTATTTCCTCGATGACCGGCAATTGAAATGGTAGTCCAAATATCATTTAGACAACATGAAATATTGGTCGCAATCTAGAAAGTCAGGACCGGACAGTATGTGAGTGGACACGATCAAGTGTTGATCACAGATTGAAGAATCGAACCTTGGACACACATAAGGTCCCTGTCCCATTTGAAAACATATCTGTGTAATTTACTTAAAAGTAATCAAATAAAATTTGTTCCAACCAAAAGCAGTTTTCCATTAATTTTTTACATATATATTCATATGGGGCGCATTATACATTTTTAAAATACATGAAAATCATACATGAAAAGGTAAGAGTCGTAAAAAGAATACAAGCACAGAATGAAAACTACAAACTATACCTGTTTTCGGATGCAGTATTCGGGAAGATACAAAATTGGACCAAAAACGAATATTCGAATATATTCGAATATCTCAATCGAATATTCGAATACCATTTTGATATTCGTTCCCATCCCTATTATTTTCATATGGGACAGGGACCTATGTGTGTTCATTGTACGACATACTTCAGGTATTTGTTGAGAGAATGCGCAAAGATGTTCGTGCCTTGATATATGCCTGATTTGTATCAAAACTTACAATCACATATAATTTTGACCCCCACAATTAAGATCAAGCGTGCCAGCCGCCCTATGGTAGGATATAAAGATTTTATGTAAATAATATACATGTAATAATTCCAGAAAGTCGGTATGTAATGATCCGAGTCGATACAAGCAAATCTTCCATCTAATAAATGAATACCACTAAATGCTACCCCAAAGTCGCCACAAGTTTTACCACTTAGAGTAAAATTTAAAAAAAAAAGATTTTTAAAGTTGAGTAGTGAAAAAAATAATATATTTCTCACACAGAACTTTAAGAAGCAGACTTTTGATCACTTGAAAAAAGTCATATTATACGCAAAAAATATCCAGTATTTTACCATCCAACATCCAAGCAGCGAAAAGAAAAACTTACGTAATGTTGCGTAATGTTAACATTGAGCGTCAATGGTCACATGACAGTTTCTAAGCACGTGATCAAATAAGAACACGTGATTTAACCGTCAAGCAACAGGTTGATATTGTATACGTTCGGCAATATACATCGCACTCTATCAAGCTTTTATTCTCTAGCAGATATTCCGAGAAAATTGGAGGTGATACAAGTACGGAGCCCCTAAAGTGGCATTCTACACTTTTATTTTAACTGCAGGATCTTATTTTTTATTTCGTAATTACGACATAACAATTCGTATAAATGAAAAAATAATTCGTAACTGCGAAATGTTATTTCCTAAAAAACGAAATAACAAGACTGCTACAGTTAAAATAAAAAAAGTAGTATGTCATTTTAGGGGCTCCGTACACAAGCGAGGCATTAATCAGTTCATCTAATTAATGAATCCTATCTTAGTCATAACAACCCGGCTGATAGATATCGTGCTACCGCTAGAGTTTCAAAATATGTGTAATTTATTTCGTAATAAAATATACAAAATGTTGATGGATTTACGATACAAAAAATCTACAACAAACAAGAGGTTCCATTATTACAGAGATGATCGCTGTAGCCTGAGTCTGATTATGATGTTTCGGTAGAGATTTTGTGCCATTTTTTTGCGGGGGAAGAAATTCTTGCCGAGGTATAATGTAGATCGTCGTACGCTCAAAAGCAATACTTTTCTGGTAAAAAAACACAAGTTTTCGCGGGCTTTTCTTTTTTTAGTTTTTATATGCGGTGAAGGAAAAAAATTAGAACAACATCCTATGAAATCCTAACGATTGTAAAATGGAAAAAAATACCTAAATGTAAACAAAACAGTTAACAGTAAAACCTCTTAAATCAGAACAAATTCGTCATTACCGAATTTTTATTCTACATCTTATGTAAAAAGCTTTACACTTTACACTTTTGTACACCAAAACATGTCTAATTCCGAAATCCATCTAATCCTGGCCCCGATTAGACAGGTTATATTGTATTTGCCTACATGTTTTTTATACATAAATATTAATGCCCGCATTATAAAACAAATGTCGAAAACAATAGAGGAGACGTTGCAGGAAGTTGAGATATTAACTTTAAGGAACTTTTAAACAAAATGTAACGCACAGTCCAAAAAAAAAATCGGTCGCATGTGATCATAATCAATTAACTAATTGTTCATCTGGCTAACAATATGCTAAAAGATATAAAACTCAATTTGCTGGACATGAATTTTGAATTAAATTACAACACAACAATATCAAATACAAATTAATGCCCAACAAACAAACAAAAAAAACGAAACAAAAACATAAAACAAACAAATAACAACAACAAAAAAACCCAGAATACGGAAAATTCAAACCTGCTGTGAAATAGATTATTCTCTCTAATTAATCCCCAAAAAAGTCAACCAGATCACGAGGTAGCACAATAAACAGAGAAAATATCGGTTGTATGTGTATAACGTATGTGACTGACTTGTGTTATATCAAGGAGACTGGAAATATGCGTAAAATCAAGTATCTACTACTTACAACGAAATTCTCTGTAAAAAAGTCACTATCGTATGCCAAGTGTATAACTATACCAGAATTGATCTACATTTTCTGAACATAATAATAATAATATACTATACACTGCGCTTCAGACGTACACCGAAAGAAAACGATCACATCCAAAAGCTTTTGTAAGAAAGTTAAACTGATTCTAGGGGTCACCTGTACACATCGATAAGATATCTTTAATCAACAGTCATTTTACATAACGGTAAATCATTTTACCAATATCTATGAGCATTCCATTTCATAAATAATTCATATACTAGTATAGTAAAACCTCACATTGCGACCACCTTAGTATTACGACCACCTATTTATAACGACCAATTATTTTCGACGTGCTTTCAAGGACTTTCCTATAATTCAACTTGATAATGAGGCTACCTCATTATTACGGGCCCTATTGATGGTCTCATAACCGAGGTTATACTGTGTATGTAACATGTAATATGTATAAATAACAGTAAATCCAGTTGAAATCTAAAGTAAAAATTGAAAACGATAGGAAACTGTTTCGGAAACAAGTGGTCGTAAAGGGAGGAGATCGCAATACCGTAAAGGTCATTCAGTGAGGTTTTACCGTATTAACACCGTATTCGTGATTAGATCAACAATGTCCCGTACAATGAGGCACTATTGAAATCTGGAAAGATAGGTAAAAAGCGACGAAACGGTGATTTTTAGAACATGCATTTTATCTTTTATCTTAACCGCAATTATTTCCTCGGATCTCAATTACTTTAAGTAAATGATAAAGCACAGCTCACTGAAAGAATGTAACTTGAAACAAGTACCTGGTCGTCGATGCAGTCAACGCGGAGCTCAGATAAATCTACCGCGGAGTGCTCAGTTTTTATCAACAATACAGTAAAACTTTGCGTAACGATCACCTTAGTAATACTTACGACCCGCATATTTTCGGGCCAATTATTAACATTTTCTGTGTATTTCATCATTTCGGGTCCCAGGCGTCCCTTAATTTTAATGTTGAGGTTTTATTTTATCCCATTGCGCGGAGTAAATGTTACGTAAGTACATTAAGTTGACTTGCAGAACATACAATTAGTCATTTCTCCAGTAGAATAGAATTTAGCTGAAAAAACAACTTACGGAATCAGACACTCCAACGTGTAGTTGACAATTAGTACAATCATCCGTACATATAAGCTCATCATAGTCAGAATTATTCACATCAGAAAACACTTCATCATAATCATTATTATCATCATCATCATTATTTAAAGCGTAATCGTCATAGGCACCGTATACGCCAACATTACCAATAAAATCCAAATCTACACTGTCCGAAATATCATCCAGTTTTGAATCATTTTTGGACCGTTCAACAATCTCGAGGTTTTCTACACTTCTACTATAGCATTTACGAAGAAACAAACATTTCCTTTCCTTGTCAGAATTGCCAGAACCTCTTTCGTATGACTCAGGAATATCAAATTTCTTAAGATTGATCGGACGGTGGATATTTAGTCGAAACATCATTATAGCTGCTAAACATCCCACGTGATCGGTCATCGGCGAATCAGGGTCACGTGACACGATATTTCCGGACACAATCGCATTTACTATAGCACTCGGGCACTCAAAATGACCAACGTGCATGTAAGAATTGTACGAAAACACGTGACCACCGATACTCGTATCCATTGTAAACGTATAACCAACCGGTAGTATTCATAAATCTACAATATCCATCTGAAGTTTGTGCACAGTTTATATTCCATTACAGCAACTTCCTGGTGTATCTCGCAAAGAATACCAGACGGTTGTCCGCCCATACTTGTCAGCGAAATGATTCACATAATAACGGAATTATGATAAGCATTACACTGATGATAGAAAAGAAACCGCTCACATAACTTCAGTTAACAAAGTAATCTGATGATTAAGATAATAATTCTTTAATCAAGCATTATGTTAACTATGTAGACAAGTAACAATAGTAAATGAATATAGATTAATATTAGAATTTAACATCAAAGGGAACAAGTTGTTTAATGTAAATTTATACGCGATCCGTAGGTGTTTACACCGAATTTTCTGAAACAAACGCAAACTATCTTTCTGATAAATTACCAAAGCCTCTGTGTGGGTATGGGCAAAAAGTAAACAGACTTGGAAAATACTTTCTTGATGAAGTTATCGGAAGATAAGTTTAATTTTATGATTAGATTAACAACTCTATATATGTTTCCAAAAACGATATACAATCTCACAGTCTCGGCTATACAATTACGTAATTAATAGATTTATGTAATTTTCGCAGTAAATTTTCTCAAAATTCAGAGAATTGCACGATAACATTTTACTCACAATGATTGTTTTATGCATTAAATTTTCACGTGCAAGGCAGAGATAAGAGAATTAAGTTTTAATCCAATTAAATAAACTGCTTTGTAAATATAATGCCACTTCAATTATCGCTGGTCAATTACCTGCATTTTAAAATGTGCTGAGTGGGCAATTCAGTAAAAGACGGTTGTAGTAAACTCGAATATAGTGAAGTTATTGTTCGGATCCGGATGAATTCATCATAACCATGTTCTCCAGTACCCCGAATTGGAGAATACGCTTAATTAAAATCATGCATTTACAACCGCTGTTTTTTGGCGGATTTTTCCTATATAAAGACTAGTAAATTCAAAAAAAATATGAAAAGTAAATTGAGTAAATGCACGTAAATGCACATTAACAAAATAATATCAGAATCAGTGCAGAAAAACTTAAACAGTTACACGTAGATTTAAGCAAACATAACACAAAATAAAATGAAAAGTACAGTGCAGTCTTTTCAGAGCGGTTCTTTCTTGAGCTACAATCTCCCTTCAATAACAACATGAATTTTCCACACTGCACGATTTAGCAATTAATTTATCCTCTCTAGAGCAACAACCTCTCAACAACAACATAATTATGCTTCTCCCAAAGGGTGTTGCTTTGAAGAGGTTGCACTGTAAATAAAAATTCGATCAACTAGTTTTAATTTGATTTTAGTCAAGTCTTTGCAAAGAATGCGTAGTTTTTATTATTCGACTGCCAGTAAATCATTTAACATAACCCTCGGCAAATAATTTAAAACATAAACATTTAACAGATTTATCAAAACAAGCGAAACACAAATGTGTGAGAATCGAACTAACGTCTTTCACGTATCAACACAACGCGAAGGAGGAGCGACTTACGTGACGAAATGAAATTCGGATAAATTCCGGAATGAATTCTCTAACTTCGGTGGAATATCCATCTGTATTATATGTGACATGTGGTTAATAGAATCCAGACACACAATGATTAATGAAACCGAGTATAGGACATTTCTAGAATTAATATACGAAAATCTTGGATCCGTCTAATTACAAGAGAATGTTGATCAAGTTATTTGTAATTAATGATTGGAGCACCTGACGGGGTTTTGTTGGGTAGTGTTGAATAGCACATTGAACTACGGCCCCATGCTGGGCATCATAAATCGACAGAGATAACGGGTTGTATATAAAACAGGTGGTCCAACCACACAGGCTGCGTGCAATCGTTATGCTATATCGTTCAAAATCCGGCTTTACTCATAAAAACAACTCGCCAGATTCCGGTCTTTTCCGTTTCTCTACATGATATGTGTCGCGGAGATTATCGAGTTTGACCGAAGTTTGCCGAATGTCTATAAAGACCATTCAAAGATCCAATTGATTCAGAACAGGTTCTGAGTCAGTTGTAAGTCTCTTCAATATTCAGCAATAACCAATCTAATTAATGTTTTTCTAATACGTTTCAGAAGTAACAAAAAAAAAACCACGAGAAACGTCACGTGACTAAATGTTCCTTCCTACAAAGCGTAACTTTGCACTAATCGATTTTTGATTAATGATAAATTGATTCAGAGGCTTATCAGCACTCTTCATTCAAACGTAAGTCTGTTTAAATGTTTCTAATTAGACCAAAATTCTGTAATTTCTGCTTTTTCTTTAGTGGTCTCTAAATTTCATAATTAGACCGTGTTACTTCAAACCAGACTATAGAAGATATCCTATGTACGATGTACTTGTATTGAATAAACATACTGTCACTATGGATGATATACGAACTCACAAACTAACATTTCTCAAACATTTATCATAGAAACATACGACATGCTGTGATTCTCAAATATGATAGATTACAGCATGGAGGATTATAAAACATAAAACAGGATACTGATAGACGAAGGCCGATAGACGTCTACCTTTAATGATAGTCTAGTACATGTATATATACATGCACACATATTCTCCGTGTTATGTAAACAAGCCACACCAGTTCTTTGGCAACGTTTTCAAGACGATTAGCAACCTTCGATAAATAAACTATACATTAATATCTCTTTATCATAATATTCATTGATAACAGTCGGACTGCATCGGTCTGACATGCAAAATAACGATTTTGACCGAAGTTATACGAGTGTGGTAACAACTTGTACCAAATGAGTCTTCGTACAACCAGAGTCAACGGGAACCAGTTCAGGACACCGCTCGATGCAATATTTTACATCGAATCAATCGAGTCAAATAAAAATACAATTACAGTTATAACTTTACAAACTTTCTTTTCAAATGATGAAATTAATTCATCGTTGTATTACTGTAACATTTTGATGACACAAAAGTAAATCGAATAACTTATGAAATCGTTACATGAATCTATATCTTTTGCAATCTCTATCCAGAGTTGTCGTTCGTTATCTCTCCCATACATCTCTGTCAACGTCTCAGCGGTTTACAAGACAAAAGATGTTATAATTTACCAGAAAATTAGAGAAGTTATTTTATTTATTTAGCGCGCTATTTCTCGACGGAGAGTATGTGTTTACTTATGGTAATTAGGTCACAAAGTTACGCCGCTTAAATGGAAATGAAACGCAGAAGTCGAAGGTAATCGTGTAAAATTTTGACAACGAATGTACATTTAGAGAAAAAAGCGTGACTCTGTGTATCAGATGGAAACTAAAGGAGTCCAGAACACATGTTTTTGAACTACTTTCCAGACGTTGACAGAGATGTACGTGATGGATAACGAACGACAACTCTGGACAGAGATTGTATTTTTTGAAGCACAAAACGCTCACAGAAAGGTAGGCAAAATTCACTTTTTCTTTGCAGACTTTAAAAAAGCATAAAATTATACTAAAATCGTGAAATTTGCATTCAATTTGTCTCCATTTATTGAGGAAAGGCGCCCAAGTATCCACAAGATAAACACCAGCGAATTGTCGGAATGTCATAAAATGGTTGTTGTTAGCAAAATGAAAGTATTGCGTCCGTCGATCTACAAACCAGCTTTATTTGTGGTTACAGAAATGGCCGAGAAGTTATGATTGTTGATCAGTATCCGGTGTGGAAGGTAAGCTTTTTGAAAAGCTATCTATTCATTCAGTACTGATTCATTTAAAAGTAAGTGTGTATCAATATCATGTCAATAGTCTTACTTGTTTCATAATTTGCTTTGCAGAAGCAGTGAAAAGTAGAAAAAAAAACGTTTATACATGTTTTATATTTACATAATTTAGATTACATTAATCATCAAGATAACTCTGACGCCTGAACTCTAATTAAAAATACAGAGAAAGGTCAGGACTTATGAAACACGAACATAGCCAGACGGAGCAAAATACCAAAACCACATTAGTCCATGTGATTTTTTTAAGTCAGCGTACTCAGCTAATTTTCGCACACATGAAAAGTTTGGCTACATTTGGTTTTGTTACAAGTAACGTGTGTATGCGTGTGTGTGCGTGCGTGCGCTTGTGCTACTTGAACAAAACAAATAGGACAGGTAGGTCACAAAACTTTCCTCTTTTGTTTTCTTAACATACCTTCCGTACTTTGGAGGTACGACTCGTCCTCAAACATTCTCGTACACTGGATATTGCGGCCAGAAACTTCAGGGTCGGCGCCAAAATATAGTAAACTCAGCTATTTTCTTTCTGATTAAAATACATTATTTTAACCTTCAACAAAATATTTTTCCCATTTTCCCCTTCGTAAACAATGCAAACGCGTGTATTTCTCATTATCTGTACCGGCTAAGCGCTAGACGTTTATATTTCATTTGGTGATATCTTTTCGCAACTTGGGGAATTAAATCAGTTACCACTGTGAATGACCTCCAGTTACAAAATATAAAACATTACAGCCACGATATGAATGAAAGTTGTTAAGAATATGTTTATAGCTATGGTCATACGGTGAACGTTCAGCATCTAACATAGAGAATACCTGGGTAGAACTACGGACCTTTCATAAACTAATTGGACAGCTTCCTCACCGGTGTGGGATTCGAGTTCACAGCGGCGAGGAGTTAGCGACTATTAGTCAGAGACTTTAACCACTCGACCAGGATGGTCTTATCATTTTGATAATACACGTACATCCATATAAATGTTATCAAAAATATTTTAAAAATGGGTGGAAAAGAAAAAGAAAAAAAACGACAATGTTGCTGTCTAAATTATCTGAAGGAAGATGAATGGGTTCACGCTATTTCCGGTATTTTATCAAAGAAACTAACCTGTTTATACTGCGCATGTAGTTCATCATCAGGGGATTCGCTGTTTTCATCAGATGTACAAATCTCCTGTAAATAGTTAGTAAATCAGAAAACTAGTTTTGAACACAGGTCATATTAGATTTTTTTTTTACAAGAACAGAAACTGTATAAGTGTGAATAAATGTACACACGTGCGTTTATAAAATAACTGGTATACAGTCTGACCTGTCTTTACGGTAACCTCCGAATAAAGGCCACCCAGTGAATAAGTGCCATTCTTTGATAAATTACCATTCTAAAGAACAAACTGATCCCCAAATAAAGGCCATCTGTCAACAAAGACCGCATTTTTGTCTTTCCCAATTGCAAATGTGGCCTTTGTTCACAGGTTTGACTGTATTGTCCACATTGAAACGTAAAGTCCTTGTGATAATCAATGAAATGTCACATAAACAAAAAAACACCACAACCATAATTATAACGAACATAAGAAGATAATTGGAAGAAAAATTATCCTACAAAATCTTACAGAACAAACAATACACTACATTATATTATCTCATCAACGCAACTTACAGCATAATTCTGCAACTTCTAATTATTTCTAACATGTAATACAACAAATGTACCTTATTTTGATTAAAAGTTTTAGATGAAATATCTTTTTTTACAATTTTCGTAGACAATATGTATAAAGTTTAGTTACAGAAACAAAGCATCCGCGGTCGTGGTCCAGTGGTTAGTGCGATGGACTTGTAGCCCGGAGGTCCGGGTACGAGTCTCGGTCGCGGCAGGTCATACCCTTCTATGAATATTTGACAAAAATGTCGATTTTCTTCCACATATGGAGAAGTTCTCGGCTATATGTGGAAGGGTAAGTACATATTAGTATATAGTCCAGGAAAACTGGTTAGGTGAAAAGGTCGCTGTATATAACTGAAAAATTGTTGAAAAACGGCGTTAAACCCCGGTGACAATAAGTCACATATAAACAAAAAACAAAACAGAAACAAAGCATCTGAAGTTAAAGATTGGCTTTCATTTCATTTCAGATTGATTACGAAAACAAAAACATGCGAGATTGTTAGCGTTCTTGAGTGATGAGACTACAATATTTGCAGAATAAATCATAAAAGCAAAATGAAGCTTATTTCTACAAAACTTAAAAACGAAAGAAACTTGAAAATTTTGTTCAGCTCTTGTGAAGTCAGTCTAAGACAGAAATTGCTTGACAATTGCATAATTAAAACCTGGCTTCGAGGTTATAAAATTTGAAATTGGCCTCCAAGCTCAAATCTTACATCTTGTCTTTTAAATTAATTATGACCATACAATAATGATATTATTAATACATTATTGTGACATCATAATTGACCTGAATATATATTCAAATATTAATCATCTCTATCTTTTCAACCATAATACATGTACTTTGAGAATGGAATTGAGACTTGAGTTTAGAGATTGTTCTCAAGTTTTATAACCTTGAGGCCTGAACTAGAGAAGGAAGACAAGACAAGAATGTGCATCTAGCAGAACGATGCATTACGTACCTCAAGGTTAAGAGCAGACAGAGTCTTTTGGCACCATACTTTGTATTCCGGTCCAAGGACAGATAACTTCTTCAAGAATTCTCGCATTTCGTGCACTACGAGTTGTGATCCTTCCAAATCAGCCTGACAAATGGCAATCCAAGTTTCAATAACACGCAACACGCCCTGGTGCGCTAAAGGCATTTCCGTAATTGGGCTCGCAACGGGGCTCACGCGTGCAACGTCTGGTTTAGTCAAAGAATTTTTAGAATCAGAAACTTCAGTGCTTGTACCAAGGAGACCAATCAGAGTGCTAGCAGGTTCTGGTTCTTGGTTACTGGCCCTACTCGCTGTTAGCGTTATCGAACTGGAAGCATTGTTTATGTTATTAAGGGGCTGTAACAGGTTATTGTCAAAAGCGGCTTGCTGGGGAAAATCAAACCCGTGGGGGCTTCCACTTGCACTAGAGAGGAGCGGCGATTGAGGGGGATCAAAATGAACGATAATGTTAGCAACGCTGTCATCCGGAGTGTCAGTGGTAGAACACTCTGACGGCAAAAAGAACACAGAATCATGGTGATTCACATCTGTCATTGTTATAGCAACGGCAGAACCAGCGTGTCCGAGAGTTGACATGGCTTGGTCTGACCCGCAACCAGATTTACTGAGCCTATGTCTAGAACTATGTGTGGAAAGTTGACACAGCGATCCGGTGGTAGGATTTAAGCGTCCAGCGAGGTTTTCCGGTACTGAACTTGATCTAGAAAACACAGGCGACACATCGAGCGGTGTATCCATAACGAACGTTGGGAGATTAATCAGTTCTCTTTGGAATGCAATTATATCAACATCATGTGACGTACCACGACTATTATCATTGTTAACTAGAATGGAGTCATCCTGAGATATACTGAGGCGGGATATACTCATTTGTGATTTTGATAAATGTTTCTTGCTTTGCCAGCGAAATAGCCTTGGTTTCGAATCCTTCAATGTTTCCGATTGCGTGACACACACAGGTTTGTGTCCAGATATTGCACCCGTCCCGGGATGTATATTCATTTCTAGTGGTGTCACTAAGCTTTCACCTATTGCTCTGAGAGCAAGGTTCGTACCATTAGCATCATTAACACTGGTTACTCCGTGTCGGTTGTATCCCGCAACGGACCTACCTTTTTCTGATGAGGAACTTCTAAGTCTCTCTCCAACGGTTTTACATCTTTCTCTTTGCTCTGGTAACAAACACGGGCTCTTAGGTTGTCGCGTGTTTAACCGAGTTTCGAAACACTTATCAATATCGGAGTTACTCCGCGGTGGACACTTCACCTCCGCGTTTATATTTTCCTCCGTTGGCGGTTTGAGTTTCGCGTCTTGCGATCTCACATTTTTCCTTCGAATCATATTTCCAAACATTTTATGAGCAAGTAATCGTAATGTTATAACAGGATGAACTATAATTGGTAATGTCAACAGGATAAACTCCCGAAATGACTTATTGCCAACTTGATTTAGGGTCTGTATGGAACATGAAGGGGACACAGCCGGCGTCATAAAATTATGATGATCTTTGTAATTCCAACAAAGACTTTGAATTGAACTGGATACTGAAAGACGTGGGGACACATTCCTATCATCTAGATCTTCATATATGACTTCCTGAAGAAGAAAGATAAAAACAATTTCATTATAAAAGATTTAAATTAGTTTACAGGAATTTGCAATGATCTAAAATGGCCGCCTTGTCATTGGCAAATGCTCAGATTCAATTAATCGGAAACCTCCGTTTAAAAACTAATCTCTTAGTTTACTTTTGACCTCCGGACCAGAAAAACACCAAAATGTTTGTACAACTACACTGGATTGTCAGCAACAACATTAAAAAGAACAACAACAAAAAACAGGATGATAACCGATAAACTGCCAGAATAAAATAAAAACATGGCAAGTAGATACCAAACTATAAAAGAATTAGTCCGAAGAACTGAGCAGTCTTGTTTCTTTTAATCAATACTATCCCGTAGAATATACATTAAATTACCAAGAACAATTAATTACAAACAACATTAACGATAAAAATGAGTGTGGAATATATGGATGATACAATTTCATGAAGCAATCGGTTCAATTCAAACAGATCAGAAAATGCAGTCCATTCTAATCTCCACAAAACTTTCTATCAAATAAAAACAAACTCAACCTGTACTATGCGAGGGGACGCTGCTATAATATTTTGGGCGTAGTCCCTCTGAAGCGGTCGCTAAAACTGATTTCCAAAACACGGGATTTTCGTACAATACCTCTCGATTCACTCGAGCGTACCAAATCCGGTTATGTAATCAATTACGATTGGACAAAAATACTCGACTATTCGATGTAACGTCGAGTATTAATAATCACTGCAGACAGAGCGTAGATAAAATGTATTTTTATGATGGCGAAGATCAGCCCATTTTAGAATTATTGAATAAATTGACGCTGGCGACACGTTCAGAACCATTTCTTTGCCCACCACCCGGTTGGCTAGGGCGGTAGAACGTAAGACGGCTGATCGTGAGGTCATGGGTGTGAGTCCTGAGCGAGGTGCATGTTTCCACACTAGTTGCTGGCTGCTTTTGGAAGGGTAAGTTAGTACTGGTTAGTATACAGTCCATGAAAACTGGTTATGTGAACCGGCCCCGCATATAACTGAAAATTGTCGAAAAACGGCGTTAAACCCAGTCAGGAAAAGTGAAAGGGCGAGCAGTAGGTCTACGGTCCTTGGTTTCGTAAGTTCGAACCCTAATCGTGGCACATGTTTTCGGAAATACCGTAAAACCAGTGTTTTCGACCTCCTCCGAATAAAGACCACCTTGTGAATAAAGGCCATTTTTTTAAGAAAGTCACATATTATCTAGAACAATCTGACCTCCGAATAAAGGTCGTCTGTAAATAAAGGCCACAATTTGTCTTTCCCAAGGCTGGCCTATGTTCACAGGTTCGACTAAATAACGGAAATACAGTAGAAAACAGACGTAAAGCCCCAAAAAGAATATTTCTGATATTACCAACAAAACCTACTGTGTATTATCTCCATAAACGAATACTCATTTGTATTATGATGAACAGGTACAATTACATACATGACAGTTTATTTGAGTAAATATATTTTGATCAAAACCAGCTTGATTTTCTAAAGGGATAATACGTGTTCCAAGAAATCACACAACAAAAAGCCCGGTTTTTAGAATTGCTCTAAAATTTGCAAGGAGTGTTCCAATATAACTGAATTTGAATTAATGAAAACATCGTTTACGTTTTTTTTCAGTTCGCGTATCATTAGTTGTCAAGGATTTATAGCTTAGAAGCCTCTAAAAAGTGGTTCATTTTGTCCTAACATCTTGGACGGCACAGACATTGACTTATCTAACATTGTTATGGTCAAATCACAGTTTGTGGACTCCACAGCAGATCCATGCGTCAAAATACAGGGACAACTGAGTAACGGAACAAAAAATCTACGTTGTAATTTGTCCTTTAGCATCGTAAAATAGTTTTAATCAAATGATTAAATGGAACACTTCGTCGTTTAGCCCTACAACTCGAAATAAATATTTCAACACACGCTAAGTAATTGATATAAATTGGAAGAAAACGAAAGAGAAGTTGACATCATGGAAAAAAAATGTCTTCAGGAGAAACTTCAAGATATTTTTGCAGACAGCAATACATTTACAAAACATAAGCACTTAAATTTCTGAAGTTGGGGAAAATTTAATCAAAATTAAAGACAACAATGAATTATTGCTATGTCCCTCCTTACAGATCCATACGTTATAATAGTTCTGATACACAAACAAAACACAAGATCTCCTACGCTAAGTACATGACAGAACAATGTATTTTCCAACAAGTATTTTTTTAACAAAAGCGGCGTGAATAACAAAAAACATGAGCACTGAGTTTATAAGTCTGTACAAACAATTAAAAATATCAACATAACTACGAGTATTCAACCGATGATACATTTTTGTCGACAAATATTGAAATACAGTGCAACCTCTACAGAGCGGCCTCCTCGAGAGCAACAACTTCCTCCTTTAACAACAGGTATGCTTTTTTCCTACTGAACAATTTAACTGTTAGTTTAACCTCTTTAGAGCAACAATCTTTAACTACAACATATTTTTGCTTATATTAAAGGGGGTTGCTTTAGAGAGGTTGTTCTGTACATAGTATTACTTGAATGTATACAGAGTTGCACTGAATACAGTTTGATTTAAATTTAATAAATTTATTTGCGTTTCTCGCGCAGTATATTTGTTTGATTTTTGATATTTATTTTCACTGTCATTGTTCTACACTAATCATAGTTCGTTTGCAAACTCATGCAGTTTCAACTTCTACTCTTACTACATATTTAACAACCTCCTTAAAGCGTCCAACTACAAACAACAGTCATCTCCCTACAACAGCCATCTCCATATAATAACCACCTCCCTTCAGCAGTTACTTCCTAACAACGGCCACCTACCTAAAACACTCGCCTTCCGAAATCACCCTTAATGATTATTATTAACCTTCATAAGCATGCACCTCCCTATAACAGCCAAATTTGGACAGACCGGCTGCTGACTGGTATATAGAAGTTCCACTGTATTTCATATTGATCGTTTAAAACACGCTACTAATTGAAAAGTATTTATTTGATCTGTTTGAAATATCTGTATTCATGCATGAGTTTATCGTAAAGAACGTAAGTTAATTGCATTGCCTTCAGACTGATGAAGTTCAAACGAATTCCTGATAATTTTAATTGGTTACACTTAAAAAAAAATCCAAATTTCTGTTCAGTGCGTGATAGTAATTTTGAATAATTCACGTTATGATACGCATTAGCTAGGTCGTGAAAGGTATATAACGTTGAATTATATGCGTGACATTGGCGAGTTCGATTGTCTAACTCGAGTAATTTACTATGGTTACTATATAATCTACTAAGTTCTACATAAGAACATAATTATCATGACCTCTGCAACAAAAAAATGGCATGTGCTTTTAACACGACAAGATCTTATATGCCATTTCAAGATACAATAACGAACATTTCCACAAAAAGTCCATGTTTATGTTTGAAGAATGAGCCATTTAAAATGTTGTGCAAATAGCTTAAATGAAGTTAACTCGAGTTGTCAGTTGAAATCGTCCAGAGTGTTAAGTACCCAGCGTAGACAGTTAAACGAGTACCTTTTCAATAAAGACGGCTTCTCGCAGTCGGCCGCTCGAACTAACGAGTTATCGCATCGGAGATGGAAACTTTATCACTCAGTTACAAGCCAGTACGAGTCTGGAGACTGAAAAGTCGGAGTACGCGGTTACGAGGGTGGGGTAATAGTTTACTAACCTCGATTACGTGGGTAAGTAACCCTTCCAACGACGCCGCTTCAATGTGCTGCTTTTCGTTCCATGTCACAATATGCCCAAGCGCCATCAACTCTATAAAGCTATCTTCAGGACTGTTTACATTAAGAATAGTGTTGCTTGTTACCGCTTCGTGAAAAACTGAAAAAAGTATCATAATAATGTACTTGTACCATGTAACAGTCAATGTGAAAAGTTTTATACTTAAGGGATTAAGAAATGATACGCGCTCTGTTTTATTTGTTCCGACGAACAGGCCCCGGGGTTATAAACCTTGAGAACAGGCTTCAAGCTCAAATCTCTCTCTAAATAAAGATCATCCTGTAATCAAAGGCTATTCTTTGAAGAACCGCCACTGATTATTTAGAACAAACTGACCTCCGAATAAAGGTCATCTGTCAATAAAAGCCACAATTTGTCTTCCCCAAGCGCAGCCTTTGTTCTCAGGTTTGACTGTATTTATATCACTACGCTTTGAAAGTGGTAAAATATAGGCTTTTAAAAAATTGATCAATTTTTAAGTGTTTCGAAATTCTAAGAAATGCTTTTCGTGCCTTAATAAATTAGAGAATAAAGTAATTTTAGATTCTCGGAAATCGTAGAAGTTATGTGGGTTTTGAGAAGGAAGGTAATAACAAATAAAAAAAAAACGTAATAAGAAATAAAACTAACTAAATTAAATATCACAACTAGAGCATTTTTTCTTAATATGCCCGTGTTGTTATATAAACACTCGATTTTAGGAGAACGAAGAATAATTGTTCATCAATATGATAAAGTTTTTTGACCGTGACAAAGAAAATGGACGAGTAACTGTCTTTTATTCATCATAAGAATAGATAAAAGAAAACAAACCGTTCGTATCCGGACTATAAAACATGAACGACCGGAAATACAAATATAATTTGAACAAAGAAATGAATATTTTAGTGGTAATAATTACTTTTTGTTTTAAAGATGCCCTATTTGGTTAATATAATCAATTGCTACAGCTGTTAATAACGCACATAGGTCACTGGAGCGTGTCATACAAATACCACGTACATCATTTGAGGTCGCCTATTTACGGGCGATATAAAACATATATGTTCTATATCGGATACAAAACGGCCATCGTCTTCAAGCAATTATTATTTTTTTAATTCATTTCGTATCGATTTGATCTGACCGAGAAAGTTTGTTAATGCTTCATCGATTAAAATGCCCTGAAACGTAGTAATGAAAGCAATCACGTTCTCATAAGAAAATTTTAAGTGTCACCAAACGGTTCAGCCTATTACGCTTGTTATTGTTATTAAAACTTGTTTTAATTGTTTTTGTAGCAGTAGTACGTCTATTAAGTCGCACCAACAACCAGAGTCACACGGCGACTTTTCTAGGTTTAACGGTGGAGGAAGGCCCCCCCAGGCGTAGACATGGGATATGGCTTTCGACCTTCGGTGAAATTTGTCTTGTCTCGGGTGATATTTAAACCCAAAGGGCTTGAGATTACCAGGCTTCAATCAATTGGTCCCAAAATAGATTTAATTAAACAAAGAGTACCGCCCAGACAATATGAAAAATGTTGGTTTACGGTTACGTGATCCAGTTTTTTGACAGTAAATAAGGCCTAAGCAAAAAAAGTTTGTTTCCAGTTACACGCTCAAAAAGATATGGGTCGGTAGGTAGGGGTATTTTTCTTTTTCGTTTTTTTACATATATCAGCAACACTGTTGTGAAAATTACAATATAGCACTAAGATTTGGATGCCGTAAAAACTTTTGAGTCGGCAGGTAAAAAATGGGTCTGTCGGGTAACCGGAAAGATACCTATTTAAGCGGGTCGGCATTTTTTGCTTGCTTGTACTGAAAACTAAAAGCTAGAGTAAAAAACAAAAAAAATCCACCCAAGAGCAAAGGGCCATAACTCCAGCATATCTTGCGAAGTACGAATGAACGTGAAAATAGGCCAAATTTTTATGCTCAGAAATATATGTAAATGTATATAACTAAACTTGCTGCATGGGACAAAAGTTGTTTAAACACCGTAAGAAAGTCAAAAGAAATTATAAGTAGATTTGTTAGAAATAGGAAAAAATCTATCGCCGACTGAATTCATCGACTACTCATTAATTTTCCACATTACGCTCAGTCAATCCCTCATCGCAGCGTGATAATAATGGGTTCCACAATTTGGCACGTACACTATGTTACATGCCATTTACTGGTAAATTAAATGACCTATGCACAAGTCTTGGACAATTTTCTCCCGATATGTTATAAATAGAAAAGCTCGTCACATTTGATATTTACTGAAGAAGTACAAGTAACATTCCTATTCTTGTCAGATACAGTAATTGCACCTTAGGGTCATTTTATAGTACAGTATAACACAGTGAAATTCTAATATTCACTTCTAATATTTCACTGTACATAAAGAAGGATGTGTTCTGGGGAAAAATTTACATGACTCTGTATCTGATATCACTCCATATTAAATTCACTGTAACTGTGTAACGCGCAATTAAATTTAACATGTGCTGAGTTATGACGTCTGGTACTTTAATCGATTAAACTTTGGTGCCAAAAGTAATGATTTTAATATTGAGCTGGTGTTATTATCATCTAGATAGTTAGAAAATTAGCATGAAAATAAGTGGTCTTTATAATGAGGGGGTCTTGATATGGAAATAGACTATGAGTGAAGTTTGAAAGTAAATCATTCGTGTGGTCCTGTCTCTTAAACACATTAATTTTAAAGAAAATACTAATCATTACATTTTCACCGCTGTGAGTTCGAATCCCACCCAGGATCAAATTTAACACGTGAGGAAGCTGTCCAGACCGCTTATGGAGGGTCAGTGGTTCTACCCAGGGGTACACCCGGGGTCTTGCGCTGCCGTCAAAGCCGGAAATCGCCAAATGACCCTGACTATTGGTGCGACGTTAAACTCCAGAGAATAATATAAGGAAAATACTAATGGGCCGGGTTAAACCACAACAACATCGTATATAATTTGTGTTTACTTCCAAGAGAGGTTGATATTTGCTGAATATGTCAGACCGTCTGGCTTAAATCTTACTCGGCGAAATTATAGATTATCAATGGCCTGTTTGGCCACAGATTGAGTAGATTCAATATTGAGATTTACATTATGGGCTATTTTTACATATACATTTGGAGTTCTTACTATCAGCTAATAGGAATTTTCTTCCTTATTTAAATGTCGCAGACAGAAATACACCAAACTCTGTCTTTGGATTAAAAAAATGCGTTGAAAAGTAAGAGATGAAGAGTAGAAATTAAAGGTAAGTGTCAAGAAATCTAGCACTATGAACACTTATAATTATTGTTATTTTAATACGGGTTAATATTTGTCTACGACCTTAATATGCTTCAGTAGCAGCAGCGGAGTGGCGCATTCTACTAAGGAGATTTTATGACTTCAGCTACACTTGTTTCTTACATCTTATGAATAAGATAAACATGCATTAACAACACGTGACATTTACTGGACAAATTGCACATTTTTATCACTATAATACTACATGTATACATGTATATGAAAATCTGGAGTACTTTTTAAATGTGATCGAAGCATTAGTAGTTCAAATCATTACCTTTTGTGTCAAACAGATCAACTCGTCCACCGAGCCTATGTAACTGTCCCAGGTAAACAAGTATTCTTGCCGCGTGGTATTTCACGTACTTGGCGTATTTTGTGCTATGATTTGTATAATACCACTCGTCAGACGGAAGTAGAAGTTGCATCAGCATGTCGGCTATGTCGGCGTCGGTAAGTGTCTGATGGTATACCGGATTTAGGGCAATCGATGATAAACTTTGTAACAGAAGGCACAAAAGATGCTGAAAACACAATAAATATATTGTAATAATTGGATTATGTTACGTAAAGTCTAAGCGCAATGATAAGATGTTTCCCATGGAACTACTTTATTGCGCGTAACCGCTAAATAAATGAGTTAACATCAATATAAAAATCGTGACTGGGTGTAATTTTGTATCATTTTGAGGTTCTTTCAAACAACTAATGTGGTTGCGCAACCATTCCACACACGAATGAGTACTTTACAAGTAACAATGTTAAAATCTTGTTACGGGTATAAAATGTACTGAATAACTGTCATCCATGTTTTTCCTACCCGTAATGCCTACACACGCTCAACCGGAAATGCACAGGATTATTGATCGTGATCATAGGTTATCATAACACCGAATGCCCGAGAAAAAATTTACTACAGATTGTGCGCCAAATGCAACCAAACTACTTTGTCACCCATTTCTGATGCACACATCATGTGACAACCTAGGTAGCTGTTTACAAAATAGGGGACAACTCCTTACTGTTTTTTACCCAATTGGCTAAGTCAACACCACTTTTAGCATCTGCGTCTAAGGACACATGTACTATTTAAATTGTCTATGCAAAAAGGAGAAAAAATGAGGGAAAAATGAACAAAAAATAATAAAAGGAACAAAAAGATAGGAATAAAAAGAAAGCAATAACAATGAAAGAAAAGAAACGAACGAAAAGAAACGAACGAAAGAACGAACGCCTCATGAATGTATAAATTGACTGATATCTATTATGTCAGTTCTCGATGGGTTCATTTTCGTCATAGACCCAGTACTTATACGCAACCTACGTCATTGGCGATTATTAAAGTGTTATATATGATTAGTTCAGGAACGTAAACATTCTATGAGACAATACCTAGACTTAATGTGTAGTTAAGTGGAAGATCAGTTAAAGAGCGTATTCGGTAGTGATGGAAGTAAACTCTTTGATGGTATTTGAAGGGTAGCAAGTAAAGGGATTTTCCACAATATAATATACTATCATAATATATATAAGAATATACTACAAAGAAAAGAAAACCAGTGAAAAGAATTAATAAAAAACTGGGGGCTACATTATACGATGCTAAATTAACTTTGACATCGAACATTGTCTTACGATAGCAAAAACTGAATGTATTTAAATATTACTCGATCTTGCTTTTACGAATGATATCTGAAAACAATGATTGCATTAAAAGCTCGACATAAAGGCAGCCTTTTTGAACAAAAAAAAATGGTGCGGTCAAAAAATGTGCGGTCAAAAAAGTTGAACATCAGTGGTGATCTTAATACTATATTGGTCGCTAAGTGAAGTTTTGCTTACTCTCTGATATGTTTTATTTACAAACTTTTTTAAGTTGAATTAATGCTTGTGAAGCTGGTCCAAAATCAAGCGGAATAAGTCATGAGATTCAAACAAACCTTTCAAGTAGTAGATAAGTTTGTTATTAGAGATATACAAAATGTTATTTCCCACGGAGACGCAGCAACCACTCAAACGTTTCATAATCCAGATTGCTCCAGTCAGTCAATAGTTAAGACCAAAATTTAGCTTTTCTGTCTTTAAATCAATGTCTAATTCTGTGCTGAAATTGAGTTCAAATTCATACAACGGATGGACTCCACATACATGTATTTAGATCAATGCGCACTAAACCGCGATATTAAGACCACCTTTGGGATCAAATTAATCTTTATAAATACCAGTCTGATAATAAAAATATACAAAGTGTGCGGTTATAATGAAGTAGCGTATATATCGCTCAGTCAGGTTTTACTGCACATTGTCATGGTTTGCCTTGCTTTTTCTCACGGGGTTTAACACCGTTTTTCAACAAATGTTCAATATATAAGCGAGCGGTTCACCTGACCAGTTTTCCTGGACTGTATACTAACCAGTATTAACTTACTCTTCCACATAGAGCCGGCAACTTCTTTACGTATGAAGGGAAATCAACATTTTTGTCAAATTTATAGAAGGGTATGACCTGCCGCGACTGGGATTTTGTTTTACTTTTCACATACTTCCCACAACAATACAATAATATATCCTGAACACATTCACAAACATTTTTCGTTTTATTTTCATTTTCTCTCAGGAATAACCTAGGACTGCGAGAAAAGCTATTTACTCGATTGATGAAATTAATCTGATTTCACAATGATGTTGAATAATTAAATAAAAAGTATTATTTGTTATTGCGGGAAAGGGTTGCAACGCATGATACCAATAAAGATGACTAATCTAAACATACATTTACATTAACCTGACTCTCTCTGACTGATATGAAATAAGGGATGTTAAATATCATTACTGTTTTGTATTTAATATCGTTAGTGACCAATTTCGTGGATTTGCCTAAATCGGTAATTTCGTGGATTTTCGAATTTCGGATAGTTGTATTTTCGGATACATTCTTAATTTTACGAACATCCTAATTCTTGGTAACTTGAATTCGTGGATAAGCTCAACCACGAACTTAAATGCATCACGAAAATTAGTGATACCACAGTATGTGAAAGTAGACGATGGTGATATTAATAATTCAGCGTTTGAATGACACAGATGCCATACTCTGGGAGTTGACATATCGATATTATATACTATAACTGTTACCAGATTCTCGTATTTGCATATCCATAATATAAATATTAAATATAATACGCCATATTTGCTTAGCAACCAACAGATGTAGCGTGCGTTCATGTAGTCTAGACTATCTATCGTATAATGGAATCAAACACGCTCTTGTGTTATTTTTTTATCCTCGAAAGAATAACTGCCGCAGAAAATTGCAGCATGATTGTATGAATAATTTTGTTACAAGGACTTATTCACTTTATGCATTGAAAACGCATCATTTATATCAATTGTGTATTTACATATTAATTCAGTGGCAATACGTTACATACACTAAAATATAAGCTGAGTATTAATGAACCGTATGTATAAAACCCAGCTGATTTCGTTTAAGAGACGTGTAAGCTTCGGCGATTGTATAAAGTTCAACGCAATTTACCGACAATGCTTCAAGCGTGTACGATAAAATTGTTGACCTAACCAGTGTACACTAAAAGTAACCTAACTGTACCAGCAAACCTTCCCTTATAACGGTAGGGATGACAAATAATTGAATTAAGATGCGACACCTTTTATCAATTCGTCAGAGGAACATGTGTCTCGCGAGAGACTTAAACCAATGACATATTGATCAACAGTCAATATAGTCCAGAGTTCTATGGACTGATATAACCGGGTGGACCATCAAAGAAACAGCCAAGGTTATGATATCAGTAAAACATTCAAGGGAAACGACCAAGAATCTCAACCTAAATCAGTTACATCATGAAGTGAAGCCACATTTTCCCTAATAGGTATTGTTTTCATTACATCGAAGAGTTAAATAAATCGGAATTACCCAAATTGCTAGGTCATTCGTTCCATAGCATTGCAACACTAATAATACATAATTTCTGATACGATAAAATCACCTCCAATATTTTGCTTAAAACACACCCACTCTCACTTACCGGATCATGATTGGGGTCTAATGCTTCGACAAGAGTTTTAGCATGTCCGTCGTTCACAATCTTATGTTGCACATTCGGTCCATGACACATAACTGTTAAAATTCTGGCACTAAATATTTGTAGACAATGATGGGTGCACTGCCGCCATCTTGTACTCGGCGTACACCGTTGACGGGTTCCTATTATTCGTTTATGCATTGTGATGTTGTTATGCAAAATACTGAGAATCTGACTAGGGTCACATGACGAAAGTATTTCTAATGGAGTTCTAAGCACTTGTGTACAATTTGATGTGTTGCTGGATTTAGAGTCCTCTCTATCTTCGGCGTGTTTTTCATGATTGTCAGATTTGGAATGAGCATCGTGGCTCATTCGTCGTTCGCGTTTCGTTAAAGAGAAATGACGATTCAATGCAGCGTTTTCATCCGGAGTGCTATGGCTTCCTTTTCGTTTTGGGCTAGAGCCCCTATAAAGATCGTTCGTTGAAACGTGATCGGCGCCCTTAGACATAGCGCTAACTTCGAAGTTTTTGTACATTACACATATATCGATAATTCGATTAATGGTACACAATGCCGTAAAATGAAGACTTTGCTTGCCCTTCAACAACTCGAATCCTATAATTAGGAGTCTCGACAGATCGTAGAAATTGTCCATCCTTTCCATGCTTTGTTTTGTGTCTTTCAGCTGATCAACAATCGTCTGAAAATATTTTAAATAACAGCCATTAAAATAAAAAGCCTCAATCATTTACACGACTTGCAGCAATAGAATTCAATGAAATTAATAGACTGAATAAATTCAACTTAAAATATCAGCCAATGAAATTGATGAATTACGTAATGCTGCAAACCGTAAACCCAAAGCGGCAAATGAAATCGTTGGAATGTATCATGTGACCAATCTATATTTTTTGTGATTGTTGAAAACGTCACCGGCCCAAAAAATTGTTTCTGGGTATGGCAACTTCAGCTCACAATAAAGATATAATTACCAATAAGACATATTTACTAATTTACAAATAAATCCACGCATTACAAGGAATAGTATTCATCTTTGCTATGACATCGGAGAGTAGTAATTAATAACCATTGGCCCAAGTTTCATGAATGTTGATTTTGAATTATAAATATTGTACAAAATGTTCTTTGGTTCGCTGGTCATCTTTGGTTTGGTGTGTAAAGAGGCATTGGAAGATATGGATTCATAAGAAGGTTTCACTCCCGCTGATATGGAACAAAAAATGGAAAAACGACATTTAATTTGGTGCGTTTTTGGTCCGCTCTTGTACGAGTTCATGCTTGCTCGTAATAGAAGAGAGCAGAGTTACAGGCCGTGAATGGCTTCTTTGTGACAGTATTTTGTAAAACTTTGTTGTGGCATCTTTTCAGTTAGAGAAGCCTACAGAAATAAAACCGTTCTCTCTATGATACGTTTTTATTGTCCGCATCATTAAAACTTACTTTGGTTTTGAGGATTTTAATGAAATTTATTTAGATCGATAATATGAGAATAGACCAGCGCGACCATGTGGATATAGAATCCGCCATGTACATATCCTAATATACATGCCGTATATTGATATTGACTTTGCTATAAAAATGAAATCGGTAATTAATGGCAAAATATCTTGGCATTATTTCCCCCGAACTCGTTGGGCGGCGCTCGTCCCAGCTCCCAGCGCCTTTGAGTATAGAGGATATGGTGTAGCCTAATCGGTGTAGATATTCATTTATTAACATGTATTGACTATTCCAATAAGTAACGATGAACATTCATAGCTTTTAGTATTAAGGGAATTGGATTACTATGCATAAGGGTAAAAGCAAGGTGTAACCATATTTCTTATCATCTTTTTCCAAAGCTCAAACCTGTAAATAGTGCTAAACAACAGTGTAGTTTGACGGATATGTCGTTGACCAAACGACTAAGCATTTACATATTTCCAACTAAACCCCACTAATTATGTATAAGTAGATACTGTAGAAATATTTCTCGACCAGAAAATCAATAGGAGAGCGAAAAATGAAGCGATATAGCAATTTCTTGTAGTTAGAAAAGTGTCCAGCCAAATGAAGCCAATTCGCTAGTTACAACATTGTTTACATACACAGTTCATGAATCAACAAACATTTTAGAAGCTCTGTTCATGACTGAATCTCTGTTCTATTTTTCAGATACGATCTACTGAAATGCTTCGATTTGATAACATTATTGAATTTGGCCCGAGTCTAGAACTGCTAATTCGTTTGCGAGTATTTACGTTAAATATTTATGCAAATTAAATAAAATGAATGGAGGATATTTCTCCGAGGAATTTGTTATCGGTTGTCTAAGCATTCGCAATAGGTGCAAAACGAGTGTGTGTGATTTGAGTATAAATGTGTAAATTATGGTCACGTCTATTGCAAAACTTTCCGATAGTCGTATGTTTAATACACGAAAGGTTAGTATATAATATTTTGGTAACGTAAGTTTCATGCATTATGTAATTATACGTCATCGTTACGTCGTTTCAAATATACGCCAATAGTGTGTCACATCCAAATCAGATATATGTCATAACTGCGTCAAGACTACGTCATATTTTTATATTATAGCATTATATAAACAACATTCTAGTACAAAATATTCAAAATTACGGTCTTATCAATACATGCCTCGAAGACGAATACGCGCGCATAATTTATTTGGTGGAGGAAAGTCAACATGTTTTGCATTAAAATAGACGCGATCATGTATATTTGACTGTATAGAGGTATACCGTCATCTCATCGTATGGAAATGAAATTGGCAATGAAACGAGCGATCAATACGGAATGTAATTTTCTATGTATTCTGTGACGTCTAATGAGAAGATATTTTTCAGAAAATATTTATCATAAGAGCTTGGATGTTTTTTACAAACGTATTTCAATATGTTTTACATATTGGTGAACGTCAATAGACTGATTTTCAAATGATTCAGTAAATTTACCTAATTTCAGAAAAATTCTTGAGCTACCCACAAAAAGCTTGTTAAAAGCGTCTTAATGAACTATGGGTAGCTAAATTAAAGCTCATTCAAATTTATATGAAAACAATTTCACAGAAATAACAACTGATTGAAATCAATAAAATAAAGAACAAACAATCAAAATTGATGAAAAATAAACGACCATTAAAAATTGATAAAAAATAAACAACCAATCAAAACTGATATGATATTAAACAACCAATCAAAATTGATAAAACAATGGAAAACCAATCAAAATTTTTATGATATTGAACAACCAATCACAATAAATGAAATAATGAACAAACGCTCAGCTATTGATAAAAGATTCAACAACCAATTAGACAGTACAATGGGCAATTAAAATTAACATCACGAAAATAAATTATTTTGAATATTTTAGTGACTTAGTAATAATATTAATCTGAATATTAAATGTTCTTTAAATGCAAGAATATTTAAAGACCATGGACTCAGAATCAGTTTTCTTCGAGGCTGGTGAAGACGTTCTGAATTTTAACTAGGTATTTACAAGGTGACTGAATGGTCAAGTTCCAAGAATCAAATGTAAATATTACAGTTAGTGAAATTATAGATGCATGTCAAGATTTAACGAATGGAAATCAGCAGGCCAAGTTGAAATGATGAATGAAATTTTTAAGAAAGGTGCAAGGTTTACACACTATTTATATTGTTTGAAAAACTTATACAATAAAGTTTTTTATATTTTCAAAAACAATATGACAAGGAGGAATGGTTTTAAAGGCTTAGATACAACTTTATCAAATTTGCTTTGTCGCTGTACGCAGGTAATATTTTCTTTGTAACTGATAGTGAATCAGATTAACAACCTAGTCTAATTTTTTACCGTATTTAATATTATTGTAATAAATGGAAATTAACAATCAATGTACAAAAAATAAGTTTTTTTTAGAACATTTGGTGAAATTAAAAGATGCATGAAATTTACATACAATGGAAATAATATTGAAATTGTAAACAAATTTGAATATCTAGATGTAGTATTCTCAGCTGGAGGTTCTTTTAAAGCAACATTTGATTCACTATCTGAACGAGCATTGAAATCATTAAACAGATTAAAACATAATTATGTAAAATTTCAGTCTTAGACTGGATTTACATGAAAAAATAGTAATACCTTTCCAATGCTCCGGCAATGCAGTGTGGGGTGTATATGATATAAAGCTATTAGAAAGAATTAAACTTCAATTTTTTAAGGAATTTTTAAGCGTTGGATACAAGATTTAGAGCTTATTTATATATGGAGATATCGGTAGATATCCGTTAAAAGTATATATATGATATAAGATTTGGTTGAAGATTTTCTTCAGCTCAGATATAACATTATTAAAATGTTCATATAATCTACTGGTTAAAGATTTGGAATTACACACAGACAGAAAATATCAGATTTGTTTTTATAAGATTTAGATTGTCTGCACATAGAAGAGTAGAAGCTGTCAATTATGTAACTGTTTAGAAGATGAATTTCACTTTTATTATAATATCCTTTGTATCTTGAAAATAGAAAAACATGAATAACAAACATTGGCAATATTAAAGTTTGGTTTTAACGACTTTTTGAACACCAAAAAAATACTGATGAACGAACAAATCTTTGATTTAACATTAACACAAGTTTTGGCAAAAAAGACATTAATTAGACTGTTTCTCTTTCTCATAAGAAAATGTTTTGTTGTATTCGTATGACAAATTTATAACAATATTTGTAAAATTGATAAAATATAAAACATTTATATCAATGTTATATATAAATCAAATGATGCTCGTTCCTGAAGTATTATTAAATATGTTGTAATGTAACTTCATACTAATATTCACCGCGTATATTTGTAAAAATGTAAATCTGTAGAATGTTAGACAATTTTTCTTGAACAAACCGTGCTGCACTTATTTACTTTCATCGTTTCTATATTAATGGATTTCCTCGACAAGGAGCAGACATTATTTTTCAACAAATGGAATATTTTTCCATCAATTTTTATTGCAGTATGGTTTTAGGTCAGTTCATTTTTATGTAATGTTTTGGAGGATGCATAAAACACGAACAAAACTCAGATATTTAAGTGGAATTGAGACTAGATATATGTACATGAATAAATAACAGTGATTCAATATACTGAGACACATTGTTCCAATATATCATTTGATTTTTACGACAACAGACGTAATTATTTGTGAACATTGAATATGGTATTTTCTCATGTAGCTGTATGGTTAGATAATGTTCACTACTTTTATGTGATATCTCTCCCGGTACTTACTTGTTATGAGAAATAAATATATATACGATGGACAGACACTTTTAAATATGGATATTATAGATGCTGAACTCTTTGCTTATCATTTACAAGACTTTTATCCATTTTTTAAAGAAACTATTTTTGAGAAATGAATTATTTTTGCCGGCTAGGCGCAACGATAAAGCCGCAAAACAGAAAAGCATGTAATAATTTCTGCCGCTCTCATGAATCATGTGATTAAAGCGCAATAAAAATGGGAAAAATATTGTGAACAATTATTGATAAACACATGCATTTTTTACCTGAATAATTGTGTTAAACAATTGACTTATTCCATTTTCTATGCTTGACGAGTCCGCCTGTTCTGTGAGCGCTACTACCACCTTCATATAGTTGCCGAGTCCTTCCACTAATGACGTCACACATTCCGGGTTACCTGAGAGTTTGATAAGCGCCTTGAGTGATTTTTCAGTCTCCTCGATTGAAGAGCGATCTGCGATGAAATTGTAAGGAGCAGAAGTCAAAAACGAAGCACAATGACAAGGATTTAAATTATCTGGTGAAAACAAAACCATTTTCTATGAAGTAAAAGTTTAATCCATTTTAGGTAAGCATATAACTTGCATCTTATTACACAAGGGAATTCAATGAGTAATTCTCCGTTCTCGTGATAAAGCCGTAGGGTTTAAGTCTGTCCGGCGTCATACCCGAATATATACAACTTGTTACACCATTAAGATAGCGTTAGAAAGATGTGATTTATTAATTTCCTTGAATACGTACTCCACGGAGTTACTGGAATGAGCCACAATAAGTAAACACAGTCATCTATCTAGTCTGCCAAGTAATAAATGTCTTATCAATATTCCCCAGAGGGCTGTTACTAGACTTGTTGATGACCTATTGACCCTGTCAGTTAATCTCTAGCAAGACAAACCAAGCATAAACAAATTTCTCGTATTGACCTCGAATACCGATTTCTGAAACCCACCGTCACACAAAATAAAAGATATTAAAGTCCTGCTCTAGTCCAGTCCATTACAATAAGTGATATCACAGCTGGAAAAGGCATTTTATTTAGTTTTCATCGCTTGCCAAGACGCAGACGATTTGATATTGTAGTTGCCACACTCGTTGCTATCCGTTTGTCCGACTTGAATCGGTCATAGACCCTCAAATTCTGTGACAAACTTATTAGCGATTACCTGTTTAGTTGTTTCTTGTAAGAAGTATGAAATAACCATATAAGGAGATCTAAGACATAAGTTAATTAAGAATAAATACGGTAGATGTATCAAGAAAAAAATTAGATAGAATCCCAACGATCAGCTGTGACTCATATAATAGTATTGATTAAAATGATTAATACAGAGAAAAATTATACACATGTATTTGATTGACCAATCAGAGAAAAGACAAATTTCACGCAATAATCAGAAATATAAACACATTTGATTGACCAATCAGAGAAAAATTAAATTTCACGCAATAATCAGTAATATAAACACATTTGATTTACCAATCAGAGAAAAGACAAATTTCACGCAATAATCACAAATATAAACACATTTGATTTACCAATCAGAGAAAAGACAAATTTCACGCAATAATCACAAATATAAACACATTTGATTGACCAATCAGAGAAAAATTAAATTCCATGCAATAATCAGAAATATAAACACATTTGATTGACCAATCAGAGAAAAAACAAATTTCACGCAATGGTCAGAAATATAAACACATTTGACCAATTGGGAAAAGAACATATGACGTTTTCACCAATCAGAGATACCAAAACTGGATTAGAGTATTTTCATCAGTTTGTGATAACTGCAAAGAGGCATTAAAAGTTGCTGACAAGCATAGTGAAAAAATGGCAACAACAGTAAGCACATTTTCGCAAAGCCGCAATGAAAACAACAATCCAGTTAAAACTAAGACCATCTCATCACGTCTTGGCAAGTTTCAGACTATCACTGTTTGCTAAATGTTGTAAGATAATATGCTCAAAAATATTACTCAACCAGACTACGTTTATTAAATACATGTAGGTTCAAAAACACTTTTGTCAGCTGTCATTTTAAGGATGTTTTTATTGACACAGTGTACAGAAGTAAGTAGTCGTATTGATCTATCCCTGACGCAAGTACCCTGGCTATTGTGAATAGCCCTAATTCTTCTTGAATTACACTGGTGATATTAAGAGCGTAATACAATTTAACAAAACATCCAAGCGTTGTATAACTTGCGTATTGTGAACGTTTAAAAAACTGGTCTTATATTTTAACGAAAAAACGGTAAAAATAATTGCCTCAGTACTAGTACATAATGTTTTTAGAATGGATACTTTGTTTGTTTGTTTACCTGTTGTTTAACGACCCATACGACAGCTATGGTCATTTCAGAGCCGCCCTAGAGAGAAGGGATAATCATATATATATTCCAACTCTTTTCGAACAGACCTCCTGGTTCTTGATCGTGCCCGTTGTAAAGCACCGATACACGCCATATCCGTTTCTTGTGATTTTCTAAACACAGCGCTGGGCTCAGTAGCAGAGCGGGGGTCAATGAAAAGTATATACATGTATACTTTCTAATGTTATTCAAAATGGTATAAATTCGTCACTTACCTCCGCTATCAGCAGCACAGCTGTTTCTGTGTTTAGACTTTTCGCCTCTTCTGAGAGACATTCCGCTGCCTACACTCTTTCCGCTACTAACACTTCTTTCACCTCCACTGATGAGACTTCGTCCAATACTGACGTCACTTCCGCTACTCCTATCATTATATAGAACAGGCACTTGCTGAAAGAAAGCATAAATAAACAAGTTGTTATAAAATGATCATAAGCAGCTTATATTTGAAATTGCAACTAAAACCAACGAAGCGGAGTACAGACCAGCTTTTTTAAACGTACAACCTGAAAAAAAGACATGAATTAAAGATGTTTCAGAAGTTTTTCTACGCGAAATTAAACACAAAACATATATTATTCTTGAACAAAATCATATGCAATAAACCATACTAAGTGACCATTACGTTTTCTATCTATTTCATATTTCAATTGGATTATCAACTCAATATTAAATATTATAGAGTTTTATTGCATAATAATCCTGACTAGAGAGTTTAATCGACTACAGAAGGACCTTGTAAACAATAAAAGCCGTAGATGCCGAAAACAATTTATATTCTTGTACATGCACTAAGTTTTTATGACGTAAATATCAATAACAGGAGTACATTGTACAGTCAACTCTCGTTATGTTATGCATTTAAGATTTGTTTGCCTTTAAGAGTAAACAATAATAATATTCCTATTGTTATTGACTACTAGTAAAAATTAAATCCAACAAGTTGTACGGTCAGCGAGGTGTGAAAAACATTCGGGACAAGTGCATAATATTGTCTGACTTCGCAGACGATTTCGCACCTAATTTGTTTAATAAACAACGCAAATTAGGTGCGAAATCGTTCATTTGGACTGCAAAAGTAGTTCGACATAATGAAAAATTTCGAGAGTAAAATCCGTCTTAACAGTTTAGACAGTTTATTTACAGAAATCGGCAAGTACTTGCCATTGTACATACACGCACAAACATACACACACATATACATACAGCAACACAAAACAGCATGACATGAAACGGGAATAACATAATCTATATACTATCCATATAAAATAAAATAGGTCAATATGACCATATTCATAAATGAGTATAATGTAAATTTGTTATGTGTAATTCAGTGAATTAACCGACAGAATTTTATATACTTTAAGAACCAAAAAACGGGATTTAAAAAATATTTCGCCTTAACGGAAAATTCGTGTTAACCAACTTCGCCATAACGAGAGTCGGCTGTCCTTGGTAACTAATTTAATATGACACGAAGTCAAAGGCAAGAAAACTCCACAACCCTACCATGTGTAACGAATAACGACAAGGCAAGGAACGGCACGATACTTGAAGGGAAGGTACGGTATAGCATGACCCGTAAAAGAATGGTGCGGTACGATATACGCAGGACTGGAAGGTACGCTACGACAGAACACGTAAAAGAACGACACCGTACAGCGCGACCTGTAAGTGGTACGGTACAGCACGAAACAAAAAGGAATGTCATGATACGGCACGTCAAGGAACGGCACGGTAAGGCATGAGAAGTCATAGATCAGTGCAATTCAGACCAGGATAGTACGAAAAACGTGGAGAGTTACAAATCGAGTTTAAACATATATTTACACAGTATACTGTACACGTACTAACACATTCACTTAATTTACATAAAAAGTCTCGTAGTAAAAACACAATAATTCACAAAAGAAGAACAAGTATTTCAGAATACTTTTTAAATATTATCCGATCTAAGTATTAACTCTCAACAGCATCGAAACAAAATCCAAAATATGCATCGCTTTATCATACCCAAAATGAGAGTTAGTCCGATTGGTATGAAATAATAAACATATACACGTTCACCTGACAATGAAACACAGATATAAAGTGTTAGCTGATGTAAAAAATGGTTCGTCATGATAAAATGTGTATTAAAAAACTAGCTATTAGCAAACCTAGATACGATGTCACAGCCTATGTCGAGCAAAGCTATAAATTAACTTGACAGAAATTCGATAATTTTAAGCAAACAGCTAACTATCCCAATTCAAGACTCTTGTAGCACAGAGATGATGCCTGATAAGTGATGTATTCAGAAACACAGAATTCTTGTTATAAATTACAACATGCATGTTGACTGTGAATGGTATCTAAAAGCCAATATTTCACGCACTCCGCCATTTGATTCGGAGTAATGGTGGTGTTTGGGGGATGGGCGGGGGTAGTTCAAGGTGATTTCTCTACCAATCAGTCAGTCAACATCACTCAGTCGGAAACACTTCTACACACTTAATGATGAGATATGACGTTTAATTTTCTTTGTTTCGGCTGCGCTCATATGAGTCACCTTGCTGTATAATGTAAAAAAATATTTTTTCTGGTATCTCAACTAACCAAAGGTTAGTTCTATATGTTGAGTAGCATATTGTAATTGTGGATATCATATTGATACATAACTCGTATGAATTAGTCTTACATGACATGTCAACGCCGCTCAGTAGCATTTTATCATACTTGCCAAAGCTTAGCGTTATGTGACTTGACAACGCAGTTCAATTACACGGTGTCATTGAGCAGAACACGGTTTTAACGAAGTCCTTTGGGACCCAAACAAATAGTTCACAATATGCATATTTCACTATATTCATTATATTGACATGATGAAAGTCTTTGTCTGGACATAACAGGTGCATCACAATATGACCACGATCGTGGTCCAGTGGTTAGTACGCTTGACTTGTAACCCGGCAATCCGGGTTCAAATCCCGACCGCGGCATATCTTTCTGCGAAAATTTGACAAAAAATGTCATTTTTCCCCAATATGTGGAGAAGTTGCCGGCTCCTTGTGGAAGGATAAGTTAGTACTGGTTAGTATACAGTCCAGGTTAGGCGAACCGGCCGTCGTATAACTGAAAATTGCTAGATAAACAGCGTTAAACGCATTGAAAAAAACTTCACAACATCCGATCGTTCCCTTTATCCGAATTCTTCGTAACTGTGGTTTACTGTACGTAGTATAACTGGTAACACTACTGGATAAAGACAATGTAGTTTTATACGACTTGTCGACGGTGTCTACTAGTTTGGACCAGGTAATCAGACTTTTATGCTCAAAGAGAGCCTAACATAAGGGAAGCCAAGGTCAGCAGTGAACTACAAAGATCAACTGACTTATGCACTTTGTCTAACATTTGTTTAAAATCAGATCCACGGTTTAAATCAATAAATATTAATTAAACAAAGTGGATTTGATTTTATTAGGATCGGAGCCATTATAAATTGGAATTCCTGCAACTGGTTCAGCGTTATTGAGAAATCCGGAACCCCGCTATACAAATAAATATTTAATCACATTTTGAGGATGCACTTAAATCGATGGCAACTATTCAATCGTTTGTCTGAATCGTGTTACTCAATTACAAAATAATCATTCCATCATCATTTTTGAGGTTAATTACTCCTGTGGTGTTCGTTTAATCGCCTTTGAGACACTTGCGCTCATCTGTAGAAAATTTCGGAATTTGGAGTTTGGTGTCTTGGTAAAAATTGCAGTGAGATGTGAAGCAGATGATCTTTCAAATTATGTGACATATACCATCAACATCAAGTGACATATCCCATCAATATCATGTGACTTTTCCCATCAATATCATGTGACATATCCCATCAGCATCAAGTGGTATATCCCTTCAACATCATGTGACATATCCCATCAATATCATGTGATACACGGCAGCAACATCATGTAACATATCCCATCAACATCACGTGACATATTCCATCAACTCCATGTGATATATTCCATCAACTCCATGTGACATATCCCATCAACATTATGTGACACATTCCATCAAAATCACACGGCATATAGCATGAATATCATGTGACATATCCTAGCAACCTCATGTGACATATCCAAGCGACATCACGAGGCATATAGCATGGATATCATGTGGCATATCCCATCAACATCACGTGACATATCCCACCAACGTTTTTATGACATTTCCCATCAATATTGTGGGACATATATCAGGAAAATCCCATTTACTGCCATCTTAATTCAGACCGCATAAACAGTAATACAAATGGTGGTAATGACAAAAAGCGTGTATATAATTATCAAAATTGTAAGTTCCTTATTAAGAAGTCAACACGTGAATGAATATCAAGCAACACTAAACTAGTTCATGGTTTATTATTCGTTGTTCGTATCTACGGCAAATCGTCTTTAATTCAATGTAAGCGTTTTTATACCTAATAATTCCTCCAACCGACTTAAACTACAGTGCACTCTCTCCAAAACAACACCCTTTGGGAGGAGCAAAATATACTGTTGTTGAGAGTTGTTACTCTAGAGAGGTTAAATTACTAATTAAATCGTAAAGTGGGAAAATCATGCTGCTGCGTAAGGGAGGTTGTTGCTCAAGTGAGGGCCGTTGTCAAACGATTGCACTCTAGTAGGAAAGCGTATTCGATATTTTATTCTTTCGTTCAAACTATTGTATTTTGTACCACCCTAAATGACTCAATAAATTAACAGGAATGAAATCGAACGATAGTAGAACGTCAGGGAGTAATATCACAACAACTTTAGGTTATTGCCTTTTATTTTTTCGCAGTAGTAAGCGTATACATTAAATATTTAAGCCGCGACTTTGGTCCAGTGGTTAGTGCGCTGGATTTGTAACCCGGAGATCTGGGTTCGAATACCGGTCGCGGCAGGTCATACCCTTCTATGAAAACTTGACAATTATGTCGATTTTCCTCCATATGTGGAGAAGTTGCCGGCTCCTTGTGGAAGGGTAAGTTATTACTGGTTAGTATACAGTCCAGGAAAACTGGTTAGGTGAACTGGTCGCCGTATACAACCGAAAATTTGTTGAAAATCGGTGTTAAAACCCAGTTACAATAAGTTACATAAAACAAACATTAAATATTTTATTTGTTTGTAATGCGCACACTGAAATGTTCCTACAAACTGAATGCATGCATTTTTTTGCTTTTGAAGAGCGAATCTTTAATTTATGCAAATAGTTCTTCGCTCGGTCTTTTTTAAAAGGCAAAATAATATAATTGTGCTATAATTATTTGTCACTCACTTCGGCAAAATTTGGAATGTTTCTGGCTACCATCAATTTAAATTAGCGTGGCCTTAAGATAAATTAATTTTTCAAAGAGAACCAGCAGAAATTTAATTAATTCAGTTACGGAACAGCAAGTCTCAGTACTTTTGAATGTTTTTTCTTGGTTAATAAGGCGAGTTGGATATGAAAATGTAAAGCCTTCCATAAAAATAGTTGGTTTACAATTACGTCACCAACTCGTTCAAAATCCTCCGATCCATTTTTTTCCCGATTTTTGACAAAAATATATATCTATGTTCTATATTCCAGCTGTTTTTTTTCACTGGGTTTAAAGCCGTTTGTCAAAAGTTTTTTAGTTATGTACGGCGGCCGGTTCATCTAACCATAACTAACTTACCCTTCCACAAGGACCCGGTAACTTCTCCAATTATGGAGGCAAATCGACATTTTTGTCAAATGTTTAAAGAAGGGTATGACCTGCCGCGACTGGGATTTGAACCCGGATCGCCGGGTTATAAGTCCAGCGTACTAAACACTGGACCATGGTCACGGCCTTCCAGCTATTCGTTTTCAATACAATCATGAAATGTAGGTGAAGAATGCTTACTTTCCTACCTAGAAACTGTAAAAAGTCCCGTAAACGTAATTCAACGTTATTAAGGATGACCAAATCATACCATAAGTACTGATTTTCGAAAGCATGCAAACTTCAGCATGCCTTATAGAACAAACATTGAAAATTTATCGATCTGGTCATTAATGCACCATCTTAATTTGTAATTACGATCATCAATTAACAAAAAAAGAAAGAAAGAGAAACAAGACACTGTTTATGGATCTTGAAGATTTTTATGTTGTGTTGGCTCAAACAATCTTTGTATTATATGACATGATTTCATATACAGTAAAACACGGTTATAGCGAACTCGGATGTAATAAAGCAATTACTTCCACCTCTACTATACCCTTCTTCATATATAATGGATCTAGTAAAATATAAATATAAAGAATTTATAATTCGGGTAATAAGGAATTCATTATAACCGTGTTCTACTGTATCTCGTTTCGTTCAACGAACGATCACTGTTGGAAAAAGTGCATTTATATCACCATACAAACTAAACCATTTCTTGTATTTAATATACCGCGCTCTTTGCACTTAGAGAATAGTTTAACCCTAGACATGTCGATCAATTACAAGATATTCAAATATTCTGCCGTAGAACAAAACCTAGTCTTCGTTCTCCTACAAATTTCCCTCAGTTTCTCGGAGAAAATTGTACGACTTTAAGACAAACAGCAAGGGATTCAATAATCAAAGTTAATTTATTTAGGCAACAGTGCAAAAAAGTAAAAATGACAAGCGTGTTATATTTACGAAACGGTGTACAAGGTTATCCTGTCTGTTGGTAATAAGAGTCTACTTCGTAGAATACTGCGGCTAAAACATCGACTTATTGTATCTTAAACTGTACCTATGAAGTTAAATTCTTTAAACAAGTTTTCCGAGATTTTTTTTCTCATAGTAATAACTTGATATGTTCGTAAAAATATGATAAAGGTAATTACATCATGAACACATAAGCGCACTAATTAATTACTGAAACAGTAGGAAATCACAATACATTTCTTAAGATAACAACAATAATTAAGTTCACAGAATTTCTTTGAAGCGAATGAGCGCCGTATGCAAAATTTGTGTTGTATGAATATCATAAGGCGTACTAGTTAATTTACATGAAAATATCCATTTTTGCCGAAAAATGTCAACCGTTTCCCATATTTACGGCTTATCTATCAATCGTGTGTTAGATCTTACATGAAATGTGTCCTAAGTGGCTCATCATTTTCCATTGTCGTATTTCAGGACTTTAATTGACAGTACATTCGTCATGTTTTACCCTAAGTGACAAACGAATGTACTAAGCACACGCGTTTCACTTCGTATACACCGACCTTGTACTGGATTTTATCTAAAACCACCAGCGCATGCGCAGAAGCCCTAAAAGTATTATTATTATTGAGACCTTTAACAAATCAATGAATGCATATTATGCATGACCCCCATCTAAATATTGTATCACCGATTCTAACAGTATGGTAATTACTGATAGATTGGATTTAGCGTCAATCAGGGACACAATTATAGAAAATTGCTCCGGAGATCAACCGGGGCGTTCTTCGACATCTCGGTGATTATTGAAAACGGTGTGTTAATATTGGTTTTATCATTCTATTTCGCGATGCATATTCAATGAAAATTATCGAATATTGTATCAGTCTATTGTCATGGATGCAACTGGATATCTGTCTATTTAGTGTCCTGTTATGAAAGAAATTTGTCGAAGTCACGATTGAATGATGACTAAGATTATTCATATTGGTGCTGCGTGATTGATGTTTTGTATGGTTTCAGTTTTAAACATTATGAATCCATCTTAGTTGATGTTTCTACGTCTTTGTAATCATTATGCCCCAAGCCGTTGAGCTTAAAAATAATTAATGCAAGCGTACTGCAAACCGATAGTAGTCGGTTAATTATGGTTGATAACTGGATAAAAGCAAGTGTCCGGTAACAAAACTTGAAGCTGAGCTAAATTACAGAACTAGCCATGCAGCGCTATTTTAACAAGGTTTTCTAGCTTCTTGTCCCGTCAAACTCGTCTGTGCCCTGGATAAAACCCAATAGTATTACCGTTCCGGTACATGGATACTGGATAAAACCCGTCTCCAGATAAGATGTTTAATTGAAGTTATGCAGTACATTTGTATTTATATAATCATTTTACATAACAAGTATTGGTAAAACAACACACAGGCTAGTATTTAAGTCAAGGAGACATATGCATCGACTTTTGTTCATGAAAGCTGCTACAACAAGATACAGAGAAATATTGACCTACAATATTTTCAGCGTGGAAAGCAAATACAATTTCATTGTTGTATTGTCTTGGGAAATAACCATCAAATACAACGGATCAGGGGTATTGAGAACAGAAATTGTACATAGAGTACATGGCGCAGAAAAAAGTCTAGATTTCCCCAGGCACAAATCGATTCAATATTATCTCTTGTTGATCATAACAGAACGAAAGAAACAATAATCATAATAAAATTCAATGTAAATTGTTGTTAACAATAAAGAGCATGCCAGCAGTCAGAGCTTTGATCAACGTCATTGGACACCGAGTTGATTGACAGTAGTTTTTTCCAACAAACAAGCGGGTGGACCAGCTTAGTCATTAAAGCGGAGAAGCTGAAAATTGCACGTCCAGGCCCTGAGGTTATAAAACTTGAAAACTCAAATATCAGTTTCATCATAGAAGTATTTTGGTCGAAGGGAAAGTCTACCACTGCTTATAGTTTAAGCATATATTCAGATCAAATAGACTGAGGGAATAATGTTTCATCAATAATATTACTGTTTTACCACAACAAATATTGAAGCTTTAAAAGAGAATACCCGAGATCTCAAGTTCAATAGTATCGGGCCCAGGGCGAGGCATGTGTTTCTTTACCCCAACTAGATTGAAGATATTACATCCAGTTTGATACATCTCCCTTCACAGACGGCATATGGATGGATGGGTTATAACTGACTAGTAATTGTGGGAAACATGATAATACAGTTTAACATGGTTTTAATATCGGATGTAGTGAATAATCGGATAGAGTAGAGTGTTTACTTTTCCCCTTCCAAGTTTTGACTCAATGTTATGGATAGTGTGAAAAAATGGAAATAAAAAAGTAATAATTCGGGTCCAAAAGAATTTACTATAACCGTTTTCTACTGTTCATGTTTTCAATTTAGGGTCACGTGACAATCGTACACATAACAAGTACACGAATGGATTTATTTTTTGTGTATTCCAGTCAAACATCCAATAGATGACCCTTGAATCGACATTCATTTTAAATTGAGTAAGTAGAGTCAGTAGAATAAAACCTCATATAGCGACCACCTCAATATTACGACCACCTTGTCATAACGACCACTTACTTGCGGACCGGCTTTTCATAACACCCCAATAATTCAAGTTGATAATAATACCACCTCATTATTACTCCCGATTTTTTGGGGTACCGAAAACGGTCTCAATATGGAGGTTTCACTGTAAATATAAATTTACAGCAAAAAAGCACTGGGCAAAATTTATTGACAACAATCCTCTCATAGTTTTAGCAAACTCATTTGAAACAGCAAACGATAATTCACGATTTACGAGGCAAAATATCATGAATACAAATACTTTGTATTCATTTATTTGTTGTCAGTTTTTGCACACTACAGACAATAAATTGTGTATGTATTTGAATTGTGCAATTGTGACGTTAATTATCACCTGCTGCAAGAATCCAAAGGTTTGATATTAATTAATTTCACACTAGATAGATCAGAATAATCACACAGAACGACGACCATAGAATGTTCTATTACAGATTGCTCATTTCAATCGACTATATTCAAACCTGTGATCAAAGGCCGCCCTTGAAAGAGACAAAATTTGACCATTATTGCCAGGTGGTTTTTATTCAGGGTTTGTTCTGAATAATCAATGATGGTTTTTCAAAGAATGGCCTATATTCACAGGGTGGCTTTTATTCTGAGGTGGCTGCAAACACAGATTAGACTGTATTAAAAGCCAGCATTATTCATATGACGGTTTTTTATTACAATACATTGACAGTGTATTAACCGACATTGAAACCAAAATTAGTTTGTCTTCCATAAAATGTCCACCATTTTTTAAAAATAAATTTCGATGAAATGGACAGTATTCATTGAATTGTACGCTACACACGGTAAAACTTCGCTTAGCAACCACCGCGATATAAATACAGCCGCATTACATCGACCTAGAATAATTTTGACAGGTTTTCAATATTTCCGCTATATTTCAAACCGATAATGAAGCTACCTCAATATGAAGTCATATTTGTTTGGTTGTAGGGGTGGCTTTGATATCTGAGTTTAATTATAGCCTACATTGTGAAAATAGTTCGTGTTTTTATGATTTTAGTTTAAAGAGGATATAAAAGTGCCTTTAACTTTTAATATCTTTTCCGTACTTTTAATTTACTTGTTGTAGTAAGCAAGATTAGTTTGAAATGAATAACTGTTGTGAAATATCTTTCAGGTTAATCACCCTGTTAACATAGAAAATTAATCACCCTGTTAACATAGAAAATTAATCACCCTGTTAACGTTGAAAAATAATCACCCTGTTAACATTGAAAATTAATCACCCTGTTAACATTGAAAATTGATCACCCTGTTAACATTGAAAATTAATCACCGCAACAGATTGGTTAACTGTTTGTTAACGACTTGAAAACATTTTCAACGTGTGGAATAAATATGGGAGGTTTTAAAATATAATAATATATTAAATATCCATGTAAAATTACAGAGAAACATCTCTAATAAGGACATGCTTGGACCAAAATGTTGGTTCGGTTAGAGAAAAAGTTCGTAGATTAGAGAGGTATGAGTTTGTTAGTTCGAGGGGTTGCCTATAACGGTAGCAAATGTATCCATTAAGTAAGCAAATAGTCATATACTTCAACAAAACATTAACATAGACAACTTTTATGGACGGGAGATTTTTCGGAGGTGTTGAGGCGTTCTGATCAGATAGGTTTTTGGATAAGAGGAGTTTTCTTACCAGAGAGAACAGGAGCAGATACGTTTGTCAGATTAGAGGGGTCCGTATCAGAGAGGTTTTCAAATTACAGTGGTCCGTATCAGAGAGGTTTTCAAATTACAGTGGTACGTATCAGAGAGGTTTTCAAATTACAGGGGTCCGCATCAGAGAGGTTTTCAAATTACAGGGGTCCGCATCAGAGAGGTTTTCAAATTACAGGGGTCCGTATTAGAGAGGTTTTCAAATTACAGGGGTTCGAATCTGATAGGTTCTAAAAATACATGGGTCCTTTTCGAATTAAGGGGGCTCGGATCACAGAGGTTCAAGCGTATTTAATTTATATAATATAGACTCAGCTGAAATTTCATCCTGATATATGAAGAGAAACGTCTGTCTCGCTAATTACCTCAATAAAAAAATCAAGCAGGAGATATTAGCTCTGAAGACAAACTTATGTACCGTAACTGAGGAATCAATAAATAATATGTCATTATTTTTACAGAGAGGAAATATTTCCATTGTAACGAGGGCTTTTTACTATCCGTTAGCGTAAACAGTATCTACAGTGCGACGATGTTGTGGAAACTAAACTGTGTAATTATTGATAGTGGTATCACGGTATCTGAGCGAGTACAGTTGATTCACTAGAGCATGTGTAAGAAAAAAAAAACGCTGAGTTGATACTCAAAAGACGACGTGAGACATTTACCCCCAAACTGAGTTCACCCCGAACTCAAGGTTGAGGTCGCGCATATTTTACCGATTTAAAAAAAAACAGCATTTTAAATGAATACTCAATTTCCCAGGGCGCTTAGGAATAAACGCTAAATAATCACACAAATTAATTCCTGTTTATTCAGAATTTATGCTTTTGTATTGGCATGACGACGGAGACAAAACTGACAAGTCATTAGAACTGTTCTGTTCTGTTCTGTTCATTAGAACTCGCTCTATGTAATTGATTGTTTAGGGTTTTTACTCGATATGGCTCAGCGCGTAATCAAAATTGATGAGTTCAAATTAATTTGATTAATGTTATTGTCACACAGTAATAGATATCGTAAACGGATGTTACACGGATAGAATGAATGCGGCTGGGTTACCTGGTAATAAATTCGTACCATGGACTGCTCCGGTCCCTCGCGATCAGTGTCAGGAGTGCACAAAAACACATGGACAGAGCGATTACCGGACATGAACATGACAACAAAAAATCGATTTACAGACATCACCGAACGAGTAACGGTTACGTACCGGGTAAAACTAAGGTGAAAAACATTGGAAACTGACGAAACGGTTTTTATCGGTCACATGACAGACACAATGACTATATACAGTCCAATGAACTCCGATATGCCACTCAATGTGAAGCTAAGGAAGCCTGGGAGGTTAGGCCATGACACGGAGGAAGGCTGCAATATATCTATTTACATGCACTCTGAAAGTGGAAGCCAAGAAGAGCAAACTGCCAAAGAGCAAGATGTTAAAAGAATCCACCATGAGCTGTTCGTAAATACCTTATTTCGCCCCCGCTTAAGAGCAAGTCAAGGCCTAGACATATTGCTGTGAGCTTGAGAAATAATGTTCGGACTGGAATCTAGCGAGATAATAGGGCCTGGATCGCGGCCGTTTGATGCTGTGGGCTGACTGGACAAGTACAGGACAAGGTATGCATGAATTCCGAACTAAACGCATGCTAGCGCATCGCTACCGTACATCAAACGGGTGCCTAATGCCATGCGCATAACTCTCCGCGGGATTGAACTGACCACGCCTCACAAGGAGCACAATCGCCGGCTAAGATACGGACAAGAAACGCATACGGACGGAGGCGACTGGTTGAACATTTTGTTTTCTGTTGGATGTCCGCTATCAGGTAAAGTATGACAGCTCCATAAAGTAAGTAACATCTCATGTTATCAGTATGCATTCACGCTCACATAAAAATAAAAATTGAATGCAAAGATCCGTGTGGATATTTTAACATAAATGTCAGCACTAGAGTTTAATGTCACACCAACAGCCAGGGTCATTTTGCGACTTTCCAGCATCAACATTGGAGGAAAACCACATACATGCACATGGGTAGAACCACCGACCTTCTGTAAGCTAGCTGGGCAGCTTCCTCAAGTGAAACCTGGTCCCGGGTGGGATTAGAACTCACAGCAGTGAGGGGCTAGTGATAGCTAGTCAGAGACCATAACCACTCGACCACGGAGGACCCACAAAATGTCAGCACACACAAATGGAACTTCAATATATATTTTTTTTCTAAACATTAATTTACATTAAATTATGAATTCTAAAAACATTTCTCGGAATACATTTTTCCGATTATAATTTGATTTTTTGCAGTCATATTAACAAATTTCTATAATGAATAACTGAAGAAAAATAAAGTTTTAAATACATATAGTTACGAAATAAAACAATCATACACATTAACTGAAAGTAAGCAAAATCATGAACAAATCGTCTTTAAAAGTTTGACTCTAATACAATACTATGTTATATATGTACGACGCTTTGGCATGAATATATACCACAAAATGACAACACGAAAAAGATCTACCCTCTTTCAAACACATACCACAAACATGTGCTATAATCAGCAAAAACAAAAACTTGTGAAAGTTAAAAAAGAGCAAAAAATTATCTCAATAATCTATAATAACAGCTATTGGCCATAATTGAATTCTTTAAGCACAATACGTTTTGGGCAGAAGTTTGAACTAACTTCATATTAAATTTCAACACTACTTTTACTTCTGTGTGAAATACTCAAGGTGGACATAAGAGTCTTCAGCATTGACTTTTTCCCTCTAATTAATGAGATTTTCACACTATTTATGTACTAGGCATGGTATCAGCCGTTGAAATAATAAAAACGGGTCTCTGTAACCATGGTAAAATTTATTATATATATAAATGGTACTATGTTTTGAAAATTGATATTTCCTTGCATAACTGCGTCAGTAAAACTAGCGTGGGGAAACTAAAGATTTGAGGTTGAAGAAGTATATTGTGATGAATTAGTATACTTTAAAGGTTACAGCGCTTGTGAATTATATAAAAGCAGAGCATTCGAATGAATAAGTTGTCAATTTGACATTTCCAAAAGCCAAGGCTTCATTTCCTTAATAATAACCATGATATAACCACTCATGTATCAATTTAAATTTCTTTGTTCTAACAATGTCAATTAAAACATGAAAGGAGAATTTTTGCGTTGAAGTCGGAATGTTTAAATCAATCCAAGACCGTGAATAATTGAATCACCTCTCTAAAAAAATGGGACCATAGAACAACGAAACATAGCCCCATGTTTTCGAGAAATATCGGAGAGAACACTTTATACAATCAACTTAATCTTAATTCATTGCACAGACGACTGAAAGCTCTGAATCATTTTCTTACTATCCAGCGATGTTTATTCACGTATAATGATAATTACTTAGTGTCATAGGTAATAAGATTTACACAAGAGTATATATAAAAGTAAACATTGTGATAATTACTTTGTATTTTGCCTGAGATACCATTCTTACACGTCACTCCAGTTGTTTTTATTTTGCGAAAGTCAATCTATATAGAAACAAAATAGATTATTAGTCAAAAAAAGTCTTGCAAGTTTATGACTCGCAGTTCAATGAAATATGCTTACAGATACGTATCTCAGGCTTGGTTAAAACCCAAATGGTACCATCCGGAAGTCACTTTAACAAATGCGATTAAATTTGGGCAATACTAATGCCTCCAGCGAAAGGGAAATGGAATGATAAAAATAATTTGCTCTTCTTATACCACCCTGTTGTTCATAGTCAGCGTGCCAAGTTCAACATTACGAAGAAAAATCTGTGCAGCATTCATGTGGCATAGCCCTTCTCAATTATCCGCATTATCACCGTTATGTCCTAACAATTTTGTGTGCAATACAGAAACATTTTATAAAACAATCGCCGGGAAAACATCATAGTGCATAATCTGTCCGAGTTTAAATGTTCAAATGATGCAATGTAGTTAAATTAAATTATTCATTTCATACAATGTAATCTAACAATCTCTTACTGTTGAACCAAATAGTTAAAGGAGAATAATTTATTTTAAGTTAAAACTCGTCTCCCAAAAAGCAACTTGCAACTATAAAATGACTTATAAATAAGACCACTAAACAGATGTGTGCCATTCATGATAAAAGCTGGTGTAATGTAAGCCTTGGGTGAGTTGAATATTGATGATAGGTTCGTACGAAAGCAATACAAACAGAATAAATCAGTACCAGGGAATGTGAACATAATTGCAATGAACAAATATATCTACACACTGTAATTAACTGTTAGGAATTAGTTCCTGGTATTGTCGATCACCAAAGTACACAATCAATTCATCGAACACGCATCGTCAACAAGTGCCGTCCCTAATAGGAAACAACACAGTGGCTTCACAACAATTTTTCAATCAACATGACAGAAAGACAGCATAGACGCCCATTCTAACCCAGCTAAACGTGTTATTGACATCATAACAGGTGCAATGAAACAGAAACAAACTGTTACATTCAGTGAGACAATGAAACATATTCATAAACATTAAACAACATACCTACCTCAAATGTTTTTTTCAAAGAAAACCGAAATAGCTGAGTTTATTCCAACACAATATTTAATCTATTGATGTCAAACGCGTAGACGAGACGGTACTACATGCTGTGTGCGGTCGAGTTTACAAGATCGATACGCCGATCACAATGAACACAGCATTGAACAATTGCTCAATAGAGCCGAGTTGGTTTCTACAAACTTCTATCAAGGGATAGCGTTCACATGTGAGAGTATACCATTATTGATATTTTGTTTTTATTTGTGGGATGCGTGCAAAGTAATTAAATTCGCAAGAAAAAATAACACAATTGTAATAGTACATTCAATACACGCACTGGATGAACCAGTTTGTAAATACATCACGAAGGGAAGAAAATCAACTCTAATCGACAAAATCCGAGACAATCAAGTACTTAAAATCAAATATGTAATGGAAAGAGCAAAAAACAAACACACAACTAAATATCACGAAGAATTCAAGTAAACCGATGCCAAAATCAATGATTTTAACAGACCATGTGGTAACTGTCCAGAAATAATTCTCTAAGCTCATCCACAAATGTTTCCAGATATAATTCTCTAAGCTCATCCACAAATGTTTCCAGAAATAATTCTCTAAGCTCATCCACAAATGTTTCCAGAAGTAATTCTCTAAGCTCATCCACAAATGTTTCCAGAAATAATTCTCTAAGCTCATCCACAAATGTTTCCAGAAATAATTCTCTAAGCTCATCCACAAATGTTTCCAGAAATAATTCTCTAAGCTCCTCCACAAATGTTTCCAGAAATAATTCTCTAAGCTCATCCACAAATGTTTCCGGAAATAATTCTCTAAGCTCATCCACAAATTTTCTCTCAAGACTATTTCCATGCAATTAAGCTCTGTTCATGATTTAACAGCCAGATATTCTTTTTTTTTCAAAGAAGAAATACAATTGCATGCGTAAAAGTTTAAAATGAAAAAAGATGTTACGTGGCAAAAATGTACTCTAACCTTATCAATATCAACCAAACGAGAGACGATACAACCAAACACAGGCATATGTCTATAAAACAAACAAACAAACAACAACAATCAACAAGTCATTATTTTCGAGTTTTTGCGAATTACTCTCCGAACAAAAGCACCAGTTTCAAGGTAAAATAAGGCACGTAACATTATTACGCGTAAAGTACAAATAACAATGGTATACCGCTTGCTTTCATCCGTTCTCCACAGGTAGCATATGCCTCCAACCAACAGATCTTTTATCATCAACAGTAGCGAGAGAAGACTATTCTCTTAATAAACCTTGTTAGTAGATTTCACACTATCAAGACTTAGGAAAACTAAATTGGGGTACAAATTAGATAAGTGCTTAATTTCTGTCTCAATAGGGTAGAGTCAAATCGTTCGTTCGTTCGTTCGTTCGTTCGTTCGTTCGTTCGTTCGTTCGTTCGTTCGTTCGTTCGTTCGTTCGTTCGTTCGTTCGTTCGTTCGTTCGTTCGTTCGTTCGTTCGTTCGTTCGTTCGTTCGTTCGTTCGTTCGTTCGTGTTTACGGTTATGTATTTCAATTTGAAGGTGTCCTGGATTTGTGATAAAAGTAAAGAGGGCAATAAGCTGTTTCAACTCTCCAGGTTGGCGGATTATATAAAGTACAGGGCTGACAAGATCTCGATGTTAGAACAAAGCAATGTGTCAGTGAAAACAAGATGAAACATGTCCGATGATGAAAGCATTCCTACATCATGCAATAAAATTGTCTTGGAGTGCTTTGCGCCTCTTAACATTTTGGAATCACAGAATCAAATTTGGCGCATCAAAGAGGATAAGCAAACGGTACGTAATACCACGACTGAAGCTGAATTACGCAAGTGTACCTGCTATGTCCTGAAACCAATTGACTCAATGCTAATATAAATCGTAAATGACAAAATATCGCAACGGAATTCAAAGTGCCACAACAGTGCATAGTAAACAAAGCCGATTTTAGAAGCAGCGGCAGCAGCAGGCGTACACCTGGATAGTATAACCGACCTTCAGTAAACTAGCTGGACAGCTTTCTTATCAAGGTGTACAACCGGGGTCTCCTTACACCGTTAAAATTGAAAAAGTCCCAAAAAGATCGTAGTCGTTCGTGCAATGCAAAACCCCAATGAAAAATAAAGTTTCATTAAAGAAAAAAAGAATCTTTTTGTGATATTAAAGTACATGTATATTCAAACGCAGATGAATTTCCTATTTAAATCCATAATAAACCATCCCATGCATTATTTTACGATAAAACACAATCTTTCAGTTACTACGCACAAGTGATTTAATTCTTGCGCAGCCGATATCCTGACTATACTTTATCAACTGATAAAATCTGGCGAAAGAAATTATTTCCGAATTAAACATCGTGTGACAGTGTTTTCAGTACTCTGATTTGCGACACAATGTGAAAACGAGGTTCGCAAAATCGTCTTGGAATGCCTAATGAAAATACATCCCGAGGTTAGTAGATTCGAAAAAAAAACATAATGAAAACGTCAAACCTCTAGAAATGCAGTCCATAAGTTATAGTAGTTGAATGTAAGAACTCCAAGTTGTATAATCTTTAGATATATCCAGAATTATGCAACATCCCTCTGCTGTAACGTATACAGCCAACGTATACCAGCCGATCATATAAATACGCAGCAATAAAGCAGAAATCTTATATAAACAATTTATGCATGCATACCAAGAATATTTACCCATTCTTTTATTTAGATATGATTATCATTTATAGTAAAAAAGGATTTTTGAAGATGATAAGATTATGTATATGTTTCAAGTATTGATCGTAAATTCGCCATGAATACACAATAAATGTACTACAGGTTCGGTATTTTATTGCGAAATAGTTTACTACGAAGCGCTACCTGGCACCGGCGTAGCATGTAGATAGTAATGGCGGCAACATGCTTATGTTAAGATTGTTACAATAACAATTGATACTTAACTACGCTGTGGAATATTATGATTCACTCGTATAGTTTACAAGAATGTAAGTATAACATACTTAAATCGTTGTGAATAATTTTCAATGCTGAATAAAAAATGCTGAATTCAAGTAATGTCAATACGAACTTAAACCGCATAAGACCTTTTTAATGTAATTATTTTAAAAAATGATTGTCTCAGTTAGTGACAACACTGTCCAAAATCGCACACAATATTCACAATTAGCTTCATTACAAAGTGCTGGATTCGAGTTAATTAGATTATGCGTTGAAATCGCATTGAAGTTTTTTTCAATTTACTTGATTGCAACTGTTAGATTCTAATTAGTCAAAAACAATATTGACATTAATCGCAATAAAACTGCTTTATAATTGGCAAAAAGTAATAATCGATTTAAGTAAAACAGTAATATATGCGCTGAAATCGCTGGCGCGAATCTTTAATTTAGACCTTAAAATTAATAAAGAATTGTATGGTGATAAGAAAATAAGAACAAAAGTTATATGGGCAAATGGTATTCGTTGACAAATTGCGTAGATACAAACATATAAAATAACCACTCATAGAAACTATTTCCAAAAGTGAAATCGATGCCAGATACAGTGACACCATACTTAGCAACAACAACAATATTAAGACAACCTCATTACAACGACCACTTATTGTTTTCAATATTCCCGTATACTTCAGTTTGACAGTAAGACCAACTCAATATGAAAACCGATTTCTTGATCCCAAATGAGGTCTTAATGTCGAGGTTTCATTGTAAGTAACAACTTAAAACAATCAGTTAGTTCTTTGAAATTTATCTGTTTGCCAAATTACATGCAATAATTACCTCGTGAAAAGTTTACGCTCTGAGGAATGATTAAAATATTATGCAGGTAACTATTTATATAAGCCGCCGCTGCACCAATCCCACAAAACCGCACACTTGCAGCATTAATCGTTGTTTCGATTTAAAGGGACTTAGTCTTGTATTTTAATGTTGGGAATTAGAAAGTATAAAACGGCAAAATTCAAGCTGCATTACTGGAAAGCTCCACAGAGTTAAAACTTACCAGCAAGCATTGCTGTAAATAAATATAACATTAGATCCATTGAATACACTTTGATTTTACTTATAGTAATAATTTCAAACAAAAGGAAGGAGATTCAAGATTGCGAAAAATAAAAGATATATCTAAAGACAGGTACCTTTAAGAATTGAACAGATAACATTGTTAATGGCTGAATAATCTGAAAGCATATGCATTGTTGTCAGTGAATAGTGATTAAACAAACTAAGCGGATGTTTGTTGAGGCTGGTTTTTCATTTAAGTCATTTGATCTCCTTGTTTTATTGATTTTTGCTATCAATCTGACGACATTTGAGTCAGTTGTGTTTGTAATGGTTAAGTAAATACAACAGAAGTCAATTGATTTCAATACAAAGTAAACAAAACTGATTTTTTGGTACAGTTTTTGTTATTCCGAACAAGGAAACAGTTTGCTCTATTGAAGTACATTCGTGATATTCTCTGAATAAGAAAAAGGCTAATCAAGCGTCCAAGAAACGGAGAACATTCAAAACCAGCCCATAGAAATCGCTCTTTTTCATCAAAGTCTGTAAGACGCATTATTAAGTAAGTGTCAGACAATTTGGTACGGGTAGTAGCGAATAGTTACACAAAAGCTTTTGTGTAGAAAAATGACATATCAAGCCAGAAAACAAAACCAGTTGTACTCACGATTACCCGACTGACCTTATGTTTTGGTGCCGATCAAACAGTTTCTAACAGAAAATATTTGGGTACGAATTGTACCTCCAAAGTACGAAATGTATGCTTGTGTGCTTAGAAAAGACTTCAGAAAACAGACTTTCCCATCTTATAGTTTTTGGTCAAGTAGCAGTAAACATGAGTGTTTTTTCAGTCACAGCATATATGTCTTCACGCACTAGGTTACTACCACACTAATTTACTCACAAGCCACGACATTCAACAGACTAAAACATCAATACATGTATACAAAATCAGAGAATTTCTAGAAGGAGGAAAATCTCATACCAAGCGAAGTCATTGAAGTGTATTGATTTGTAAGCGTACAATGTACTTTCATTTTCCTTAATTTAACTCGGAGCATTTTTCTACTTCAGTGCTGTAATTTACTTCAAGCACTATTAAACCACGCTATTCATTCATTCATTCATTCATTCATTCATTCATTCATTCATTCATTCATTCATTCATTCATTCATTCATTCATTCATTCATTCATTCATTCATTCATTCATTCATTCATTCATTTATTCATTCATTCATTCATTCATTTATTCATTCACCTCAAGAGCAATTTGTTGTTTTTATTTTGCTGATGCGTCTTTCGCCAATTTTCATTTTAATTACTTTTCCCAAATTACGACGTAATAGTAAATTAGAAACCTTGGTTTTTACTAGTATGTTGCTCACTTGACATAAAGTTTTAAAATATATGGTATAACACAGTTATAGTGAACTCGGATATAGTGAAATATCGGATATAGTAGAGCATTTCACCCGAACACGCAATCCTTTATATCATTTTTACTTTGTGCAAGTCAAATTGAACTCTGTTCTGTTCTGTTCTGTTTTTGTTCAGTTCTGTTCTGTTCTATTCTGTTATGGATACAGTGAAATATGGATGTAATGAAGTAACTATTCGGGTCCTCGGAGTTCATTATTATAGTGTTCCACTGTATCTGAAACTGAAACTCTTTTATTTGATCAACGCCTTCCTTGATAAACTTACATATCCAATGGCGTAGTGCAAGGTATGATTGTACCATGTGTTGAACATACAAAAATAGGTAAAATTGATACGGACAGGAATATAATAACGATAATAAATAACTCTAATGTATAGAAGTAAAACGAGTGAGTTACCGGTTATACTAAAGACCTAAAACACATAAAGAAGGGCCTCCATGGTCGAGTGGTTATAGACTCTGACTAGTAATCACAGACCTCACTACGCTGTGAGTCCGAATCCGACCCGGGAGCTGATCTCAGCCATACGTCTGGGTAGAACCACAGGTTTCCGATAAGCTCGCTTGATAGCTACCTTACAGGTACAATTTGTTTGGTCATGGTTAGGATTCGAACTCACAGCAGTGGTAAATCACCAGTCAGAGACCACAACCACTCGACCAGAGGCCACCCCCTGCCCATTTATACACGTATTCGGAAAAATGTTCATACGCTGTGTAATTTCCATTACTTTTACAATGTAGTCACATTTAGATTTGAATTTCGAACCGAGTTAACTAAGTCTTGCTCCTGGGGATTTTCGACTTTCTGTGCATAAGCAAATATCACTGTCTCCGACATGAGCAAATACGTACAGTCAAACCTGTGAACAAAGGCAAACCTTGGGAAAGGCATGATATGGTCTGTATTGACAGTCTTTATTCAGAGGTGTAAAAAGTCAACAACGGCTTTTATTCACAGAGTGGACTTTATTCGGGGGTGGTTGCAAACACGGGTTTGTCTTACATGAATTCATTGATAGGACACGTATATATCTTTATTCTTTATTACAATACGTCTTCATCATATCTGCACAGAAAAAAAACGACCAAATCCATGACATACAGGCGCTCATCAGTTTACGTACGAAACAACATAATGTATTGATCAGGGTCACAGATGTGTTATTGACGTCGATAATAACACATAAACGGAACAGTTTAATTGTGTCAATGGGGACTAAGCAGATGTTGTCACAATGAAGTTTCAGCACTTAACAAACTCAACCGATAACGCAAGATTTTATTGGAGACCTCTTCGGACTTATTTCTGAAAGCCAGTCAGTGGGTCACGCCAAGATTACGAACGAAGGAATAGGTTTTATTTAGGTCCAAAACACCCCCCAGATTATGCTTAATTGTAATCCACTCACAGAATTCCGTTGGTACACCGAACGCCTTTTCGTAATCGCGAAATTGAGGAACGAAATATAGTCTGGAATGTATAAACAATAGCAACAATGGAACTTCTAAATAAGTCTTATCGCTGACCGAATTATAGGTTCCAAACATATTACGTCATATTGAAATCAACGAATCGGTAGTAACTACTTAAAATTGCTAAAGTATTGAACAGAAATACATCCAGACAGCCTCGTCAAACTATAATTGTCGCAGAATAGACGCTCAGTAATTAAACTCCAGTTTTAACCAGAAATAACTTCATATAAGGACCCAGAATGCCACAGTTTCCGGTGACCTAGTTCTCCCGATTAAGCAATACAAATTATCAAGCATTTTGCCTTGGCAACATTGGCGTGGACAAACACGCAATCTTATTGAGAAAATTGTTTTCCAACGTTTTAAAGCTAAACTAGGCCTAATCGTGCTAGCACGTATCTTTGGATAGCTTATTCTATACTCTAGTGACTTAAGTGTATTTCCACGACCTTGTAAAATATGATATTTTCAAGCGCGCAAATGCGCAATACGTGAGTGTACGTACAATGCGTGATCGTTGATCTGTTTCACTTGATTCGGAAGGTGTAGTATCAATCTAGATAAGCACAGAGCAGTAATATTCTATATCTAATCCCAAATTTTATACCTCACGGACTTTGGGATTCGATTCGTCCCCAAGAATTTTCGTATTCGTATTCTACTGTTAGAATTTTGGGACCGGCGCCAAAAACTGTAAACATGACTATTCGTTTTTTGGACTAGCAACTTGTAAACTAGCGCCATTTTGTGAACGACAGCCACTCTTTGTGGCACGAACAAACCTGTTTGGGCCATAAGGAGATTGTTCGACCCACGAACCTTGGGATATTGGGTTCGAACTTCGGGCGAGGCTGGTGATCTCAGTGAACATTTGGTTGAAGACATTGTTTCTAGTGTCATGGTGATAACTTCTAAGTTTTTAAGTATTTGTAACTTTTTGTAAGAAGATAATCATTATTAAACATGCGCTATTACCTCAAACGATTTAAAATGCGACTTTGTCATTTCTGATTTAACGGCAATAGTAGCAATGGTCGGAATTAGAATAGGATAATGCTACAAGTATAGTGGAGCCTCTGTAAACAAGATCACAACATGGAAAGAGAAGACCAAATGTCTGTATGAACGGTTAGGCTTTATTTAGGTGTTACTTTGGCATATGTCATAAATAAGGGCATGCTAGAGTGCGATCATGTTAAACATGATGGCCTTTATTAACATGTGGCCGTTATAAGCATAATGACCTTGTAAAACGCCGTTCAGCAAGGCTTAACAGCACACACTTGATTACAAATCTCGTTCGCAAGATCCATGCCTTACTAGTGTCAATAAAAAATATGTTCGATTTAGGTAGACTGGTCTCACACTACATAAACTTTGTACCAGTCAAATTATGTCACATGTTTGGCAGGTGAACCAATCAACTTACGTCTGGTTGTAAACTCATGAATATTTATGAATCTTCGTGAGTGATAAATAATGTTCGGAATACAAGTATGTACTTTGGTGTACAGTCATTGACCAATCAGCAGGCACGTGTCATTAACCTGCGCCATTAGTTTTATAGGACATCTAATTAGTATTTTTTGTTACCATATTATTAACTATATCAGTAAATTTCATTTAATTAAGTCACATGAATCGTTTTATGTGCGCATCTAACAAAACCCGGAGCAAGGCAATTATTAAATTGATTTTCATAGACTCGTAAAGCATTCAAAGGATATTGTACCGGCAATAATTATTTAGTACAAACAACAAACATTTTTAATGAATAAAACTCATGAATATTCATATACGTGTAGTGTTGCTGACTTTTAAATGTTTGAAAACACAAGTGCAAAACTTTCAAATTGTAACAACATGGGCTTATTCATCATAATCACCAGTGGAATATGTGTCTCTTCGCGTTGGTTTTAAAACCTTTTTACAGTAAACTTAATGACCATCTGTGAATGCTGGGCACCATAGGAACAAACTGCCACTCTTATACACACATTCTTTGAGATACTATAATGACTAAACCTCTGAACAAAGGCCAACTGTATCACTTTTGTAGGTTAATATTTACAGGTTAGAAATTATGTATACAGTCAAACTTGTGCGCATAGGACGCCTCAAAGTGTCCTGTGTGGACAGATGTCCTTTGTTCGCAGGTGTGATGAACTAGAGTATAAAATGCAATATTCTCACTAAAGATTGATATTTGTTGACTGCTTTCTGTATTTTAAGTACGACCTCAGTCAATGTAAACAGTTTCCTGCATAACCTACAAGAATTAACCGGGGTCTGTCAGTAAAAAACTGACAACATCACAGGGCAAGGCTTGCAACAATTAAGAGAAGCTCAAAATTCAGCCTACCAAACATCTTTCCCATTATCACAGGAGACCGTCGCCACGACTGACGGTTTAACAGCACAACCGAATTTTTATCATAAACAACAACACTAGCAATGACAACAACAACAACGGTCGAGGCAACATTAATAAAAACAGTAACCACAATTACAACAGCAACAGCAGACCCAAAACAACAGCATAGACAACAGCAGTAGCAATATTAACAACAACAGCCAATAAAAACAGCCACATCAACAACAGTAATGAAAAACAATAAAAACACGTTTTAAGAGTGATAAGAAACATCGAAATATGACAAGCCCATTAAAACCTCTACAAAATTTTAAAATCCCAAGCGAGCAATTTACTTTCCAAGGAAGCGGCCCATTTTATATTTTCTAGAAAAGCATAAATATCATCCTTGTAGTAATTTCGACTCATTGCGATTTAGCTGACACACTGCCGTAATAAACCTCTGGTATTAAACCATTCATTTCTTCAACTGAATACCAAAATCAATATTTAGATTACAAAAATATACTGAAGAGAAAAAGAAACGGAGTAAGTATAGTTTCGAGTTTCCCAGTGAAGGAAATGTGTCTAATATATCAACATATGGGCAATGGTGGTAGACGATTTGTCTTGGAATCTAATAATTGTGTACGCTTAAAACGGAAGATGTGAGCCATTCATTCGCAATTCAACCCCTTTTTGCATTTTGTTCCTATTATTCGTCCTCTGTAGATAGACACTGTGTTGTTTCGTTTATTGTCAAACAAATCTACAGAATACATTTTACTCCTATCGGTAATTTGAAATATTGATCGGCGTGTTTGAAAGAGCAAAGATTGAATCGTTTTTTAAGCAAATTATTTGTATCGACATTTCCATCCATAGGCCTAGAGTAGAAAATGTTTAATGAAACCTATCAACAATGATGATGTATGAAATCTTCAAACTATTTTCCTTTCAACTTAGCAACATCATCTTGTAAAAAAGTACTAAACGATTTGGAATTATTTACCATAGCAACAACACAAATGAAATTTATTAGGAGACTATATGATACTTTATACAATGTAGTGCGATAATTGCATTACAGTGCAATTTCTTCGTCGCCAAGGTTTAAAAGCCATAAACTAACATACCTCGTTTGTAATTTCCTTCCAGAATAATGTATTTTTCTTTCGTTCAAAATATTAAAAGTACGACAAAAAATTGATTAGGTCACGTGACTCGCACATAAGGTGCCGCTCCAAAATAGCTCATACACAATGTGAACACAGAAAACAATGGCATTTGGAGGATTGAGTAATTCACCCAACACGGTCTAAAGGCTAGTTTGTTTTCTTCTATCGCTAATGATTGTATTTTTAACATGGGAAAGTAGAAATATTGACCGAAATGGGTACAAACTTGCAGTTTATAAAGACATAATATGTTTACCTTAGTGTTTAAGCTTCATATGTCCTAATGAATAGCTTGTTTCCTCTACCCCGACCGACCCTATGTTCTGCCTCCGACCCTAGGATTTTTTTGGTCAAATTTTAGTTTAGCAAAATAAGAATAATGTCAGTCATATTCTGGAATAAAAAAAATAAATCTCTACCTACCGACCTATTTTTTTCAGAGCCAGTAACGGAAACAAGCTATTTTAGGCCTAAGCCCAGAAACCTGTTCATTGTATTTAAAGCCATTCCACGACAACGGGGCAGTTCAGTTGCGACTGGGTGTTCCAAGGCAACCTACCAGTAGAATCTTGATCCATGGCCGGTTCGATTGTACTCTCGTAAGAAGAGAATACGCCGGCTTGAAGAGCTTAGAAGAAAAACCCAATCGAACCCAATCGCGGCCGTGGTTTTGAGAATTCAAAATGGCTACCTGTCGCATTTCATCGTTGATAGTAAATGACATGCTATTTGAAATGAAAATAAAATAACTTTACTTTGGGTCTGGGATTCTCCCGACAGCTCTTCCGTTTGACCAATCGAACCGGCTTTCACTCTCACAAAGTTTGTTATGGGTAGTTCACTAGCATGCTGGGTAAATCAGAGAAGGAAACATAATTATAACCCTGGTTGTACTCCATCTACATATAGTATTCCCTAATAAGAAACATCTTCTAGAATGTTCAGATGATGTTAAAGGTTTAAAACACTTACCAAATAGGGTTCGCTGTCGAAGTCTTCAGTAACTGCCATCGAAGTTAGCCTACTTCTGCTGCAAGAACTTCTATGTGAGCTAGCATTCGAATGATCAAAATAATCTGAAAAAAGGAAAGGATGAAGGAGTTTATTTGCCTGCTTTCACCATGAATAATGTAGTTACCATCAAAATGTACAGAGCATGGTGTGCTGATCTCTTTTTTCTCTGGGTTTAACGCCGTTTTTCAACAATTTTTCAGTTATGTACGCCGGTACACCTAACCGGTTTTCCTGGACTTTATACTGGCCAGTACTAAGTTACTCTTCCACAAGGAGTTGTATATCTCTAACTAGGACAATTTAAAACCTGTGTTTGCCGTCTCCCGACCGTATGGCGCTTGGTAGGTAAGCGATTTTATTCGACAACCAGGAGCAGAAAATAAAAATGTTTGATAAATATGAAAAAGTATTTAAAATCATAGTTCTGTTTACACGAACATATTTGAGTTTCGTTAGAAAAAACCAGACTTATAGATTAGTGAAGACTTATCTAATTTATGGTAAAGTTCGAGAACATTGTATCAAAGAGTGAATATTTCGTAATAAAGTTAGGACAAATAATTAGGACAATACGTTAGGATCCAAAGCTAGGACAATAAGTTATACAAAAAGTTACGGCATAAGCTTGAACTATGAGCTAGGAAATAAGCTAACGCATTACGTTAGGGCAATAGGTTAGGACGATACGCCAGACCAATAAGCCAAGACAAAATCAGAAAAACTCAAAGACTCCTTAAATATACGAAACACAAAAATATAACTCAAACCAACAGAAACAAAGACTATATGGATATAAAGTAGTGCAAAAATGTATTTGTACTTTTTGAAATAACACATACGTGGAGACGGGACGGGGTCAAAACAGGAATAACAAAGTGTTAAAAAAGAACCTGTACAGACAAGGAGCGCATCTTATACATATATTTAGCAAAGATTTATCAAACTTAGAAACCTTGCAAATGGTTTACATATGAGATAGTTACCTTCAACAACTGACGATACATCATTAAAACAATCAGTAGGATGAAACACGTTTTAAGAAAGTATCAACGCTGCTATCTTAGGTAGGATATGTCTATGAAACGGGCCCCCAGACGTTCATATTAAATTTTACTACTTCCTTCGTTTACACATTTTAAGCTAGTACAAACATTCCTTCATCGTCTACAAAGCAGCAATGAAAATACCACATATTTCATAAAACCACAGTATTTGCTAAAACAGTCCAAACGATCGCCGGGAGCTTAACATCCTCGGATTATTTATTCATTCCACGGTAAAAATATGCAAAATTTGTTCATTTTCCAATTGTTTGCTATGTCTGAAATGTCAGTTTTTACCGATGAGAATGAAATTGAAAATAAATATTTACGTGAACCACGTATCTGTTACGACTATAACAATCCTAAGGCTATGAAATACAGACACAGTTTATGAACTGAACGTGGCACTTCGTTCATTGATTATATTACTTAATCACCATGGAATTATTCAAATGTCGCTGTATATCTTTTCCATTAGTTTTATCAGTTATTGTTACACTATCCTTTTTTTAACTAAAACAGTCGATATACTACACAGAGTTGTCGTTCGCTGTTTACTTGCTTTTACTAATCTGTTAGCTTAGTATGAACGATACCTTCAGTAGAATCAAATAGCTTAATACATTTTTGTTTGACCTTGTTAAGCTTTGCATCCGTTTTTATCATTAATATACCGACGGACAGTTAACCTAACCAATGGTCCTGAATTCTGTTCCAGTATTACCCAAGTAGGTGACAGCCAACTTCTACACACGAATAGTTTCAATCAGTGATGGAGGCCAAATGGTTTTAAACATAATGTCTTCAATTAATACGTCGTAGAGTTCAGAGGTCAGGCAGCTAATGTTAGGGGCTGCGGTACTGTATAGGGGACACACGACCAAGACTGATAATAAACACGGACAAAATGAATGATTTTTATATAATATCACACACAAGAGAATATTACCTCATGTATATTTATAAAATTTCGCAGCAAATTTTAATTTATATTTAATAAAAGTTTAATTTTCATATCCATATCGAGTAAAATTTCAAGCTTTTTGTGTTAACCACGCAGATCGGTAGCCAGTTGAAAGTTTTCTCGACGTTATGTCCACAAGCTCCTTCTCAGATAACGCCCAATACACATGAGAAAAGGACCATACACGATTGATCAAGTAAATGCTAGCAAACTGTCTAGGATAAATGGCTATTTAAGTGTTTAGGATATTTTACCGTACTAAGTTTCTAGAGAAAGATATGTTTTCACCACGATGGACAGAGCAAAGAAATAATCAAATGAGATATTCTAATCACAAACGTAAACACGTGACCGAGATGTGAAAGTGACAGACAGAGGATTTTCGTGCCAAAACCGCCGTTAGTACTACGTCCACGTTCGCGTGAATTTACGATAAAAGCTTTGTTACTTCCATAGATAAAAATGTGGCTTTTCAGAGTAGACAAGACGAAAGAAGGTCAGACACATTGACATGAATATTGTATGATAAATGTGGCTTCGCTCGTATTGAACATAAAGAAAGTACAGTGAAATCCGCGATAGAGAAAATTCGTTTATAACGGCCACCTCGTATACAACGGCCTCTGGGCCGTGACCCTGGTCCATTCGTTAGTGCGCCGGACTTGCAATACGGAGATCCGCGTTCAAATCCCAATCGCGGCAAGTCATATGAAAATTTGACAAAAATGTCGATTTTCTCCAGTATGTGTAGAAAGTGCCGGCTCCATGTGGAAGGGTAAGTTAATACTGGTCAGGATAAAACTGGTTAGGTGGACCGGCCGCCGTATATAACTGAAAAATTGTTGAAAAACAGCGCTAAATCCAGCAAAACATAGAACGGCTTCTCCTTAGCAAATTCTTATAGATATAATATACAAAAATAAAAACAATTATATAAATGTTCGTGAAGGTAATGTTTCACCACGTTGGTAATCTTTGTTCAAAGTGTTGACTATAGTCATGGAGTTCGTTTTAATTTGGCTCGGTGGCAGCTATACGTCATAAAGAAGGTGTAACATCAAATATATTCCATGATTACTAATGAAGTAGAATAGTGTGTTTCTATGACAACTCTCCCTAATTACCGTTATTTTTAGAGACACGCGATCGCTGCTAATAGCTAACACCCAATTAGGTACAGCAGAAAAGAGAAATTAACCATTCATACAAGCGGTACAATATGGACTTATATGTCAGAAAGGTTGCTAGGGCAGGACTCTCTTTAAAGTGCATCCTATCTTATACAGTATATAATATAGGTTACACCTCAAAGATATATATATATCACAGAAGGAATAAACAGTAAAACCCCGCTTAGGGAATACTCCATTATCAGGATCAGTTTTCGGTATATCTACTTATTGTCCAATTGGATATTAAGAATTATTTTTCACTGGGATTTAAGATCACACCAACAATCGGAGTCATTAGGTGACTTTTCCAGCTTTAGCGGGGGAGGAAAACTTCAGGCTTACACCTGGGTAAAACCACCGACCTTCCGAAAACTATAAAGGCTGATATCAAGATGTTAGTATGAAATGCATGACTGGTTCTAGAAATTAACCGATATCATTGTAATATATCGATATCATCGATATATCGATATATTATTTCACATCGATATATCACAATAAAATCGATTGCTTAGATTCTATTTCTTATTGTTAGTATCAATGCTACATTTAAAAATACTATTCATGAGAATGATGAATAATGAGACAATGCGTGAGTTTCAATGCTGTTGATTATTGTTTTCAGATTTATTACAAAACTGGATAAATACATCGAGAGTGCGTAGTACTAGTAACTTAAGTAATTTTGTTTGGGAATTAAAATTGATTACGTAGTATGCTGTTAAAGCGAATTCCAGAGGACCCATATTATTACGTCTCGTTATCCACATTTAATTAGGTCGCGGACGTGGTCCAGTGGTTAGTGCGCTGAACTTGTAACCTGGAGATCCGGGTTCGAATCCTGGTTGCGGCAGGTCATACCCTTCTATGAAAATTTGACATTTGTGGAGAGGTTACCAGCGCCTTGTGTAAGGGTAAATTAGTACTGTTTAGTATACAGTCCAGGAAAACTGGTTTGGTGAACCGGTCGCTGTATATAAGGAGGGAAGTGGTAGGAGAATAATAAATACTCCATTGCATCTGATCATTCACTATATTCGAGTTCACAGTATTCGTGTTATACTGTAAATAATTACTGCAATCAGACTTTTATAGCTAAATACAAGCGATGTATGCATGTGAATTTGTATTTCAAACCACTACAGAACGAAGGCTTCAGACTCAAATTTATCGGTCAATCTATAACCATTGGTTATAGGTCTAATCATTTAAAGTTGATTTTTCAGATTATGTTATAAAGATTATCGTCATATCCAGGTCGCACTGTATATTACATGTATGCTATACGGTATATTGGTGGTCTGGTGTTGCCTTCTAAACACAAGACATAATGTTTAAAGCTTCTATTGATTAATGTTGTTACGATGACTGCTGACTAAGCCTTCCGTCTTAAATATTGGCAACATTTTACAGACACAGTAGAATCATACTCTTAGTGGATCGGATAATAAAGCAGGTTCAGCTTCTCTCTGATTATAGCGTCTATGGTTGTACAAGCGTGTTCATCAATATTACACAACTTGAAGATCACGCACGAGGGTCTCAGGTATACAGTTAAACCTGTGATAGATACCGCGTGCGAACAGATTCCATCAGATTTCAACGACCATGGGCCCGTATCATAGACGCGTCTAAGCTAAGATGAGATTTTTAAGCTTTAAAATCTTGCTAGTAATATACATTTTAGACATTCACCTTTAATAATTGTTATTTAAGGTTTGAAGTTATGGGTATCCCACGAGTCTTCGCTTGATTCAATGCATACATTCGCCCAACAAAAACGCCTCTTCTTAAAGGTGTTTTCTGAGACAAACGCAATTTATTCGTCCAATGGTTTAATTAAAAGAGAAGTCACTGTATTAAGTACATGTCGTCACGTAAGCTGACATTTAATTGCATTGCACTAAGTCTACGCTCATACATTTCGTGTATCAAAACTTGGTACACGCGAACTTAGTCCTTGTACTTTTTGCGATGTAGTTATTTGTTTAAACAGTTAAAATTCACTATGATTCTTCTTGGATGATTTAAGAGTTAATTTGAAAAACAAAATGAAGTAAAAAGTAGTAAAACATACATTTGTCAGTTCATGAGTGATTGACCTCGCGAAAACACATGACCCTACAGAATATAATATCGTGACTCTAGAAATAAACTAATTACCATATAAAGAAAGCAACCTTGTATAATGATCAATAGTCTGCATTATAATATACGACAAGAATCAGATAAAAGCACATCAGCTCATTCGACTAAATGTTGATTGATTTCATATTTCAACAATAGCACAGGCTATATAATTATGTTATACGATATGTTGTAAATTTTATGTATTTTCTATTTTTGAATAGCACTAATAGTTTGAGTTTTTGTAGACTAGCCTTTATTTAGCAAACATTCATTTAGGAAACTGAAACAAGTCAAAATTTGAACGTTATGTCAATAAAAAGTCACAAATGTAGTCAACCCGGCCGTGGTCCAGTGGTTAGTGCGCTGGACTTATAACCCGGAAATCCGGGTTCGAATCCCGGTCGCGACAGGTCATACCCTTCTACGAAAATTTGACAAAAATGTCGATTTTCCTCCATATGTGGAGCATAAGTTGCCGACTCCTTGCGGAAGGGTAAGTTAGTACTGGTTAGTATACAGTCTAGGAAAACTGGTTAGGTGGACAGGTCGCCGTGGATAACTGAAAAATTGTTGAAAAACAGCGTTAATTCCATGTGACAATAAGTCACATAAAAACAAAACACAAGTGTAGTCTGGAAAATATAAAACCGTACTGCATTGACTCCATCGCATACCTGATTGAGAAAGGCATCTGTTTGATGATATGTTTTACTAAAAATGTAAATACCACGAAATTTACAATGTACCTAATTAACGCTAGGAAATGAGCTAAGTACGGTGTGGAGATAACTTTTGTTGGATGTCAGTTTATTTATTCCCCTACAATAAGATATAAATGGTTTGAAGTTAATATTACTGCATAAGGCGAAAGTCTATAACAGTCTTTTACGTATTTTTTTCACTGGGGTTTAAAGTCGCACCAACAGCCAGGGTCATTTGAAGACTTTTCAGCTTTTACAATGGATGAAGACCCCAGGCTTACCCCTTGGTAGAACCACCGACCTTCCGTAAATTAACTGGACAACTTCCTCGCATGTAAACTTTGGTATAAGGTGGGATTTGAACTCACAGTGGGGCAGGGCTAGTGATTGCAAGTCAGAGACCATAACCACTAGACCACGAAGGCCGCTACAAGAGACGTTTTTAAAAGGATATCACACGGTCAGGTTAAAATGCACAGCATTACAGTCAAATTTATAAACCATCAAGTTGACAAAATATATTCCCTAACAGTAAAACCTCACTTAGCGACCGCTTAACTACTTAGACCACTTCACCAGAACGACCACTTATTTTCTGACCAGATACCTCCATATTTCTACTAGATAATGATGCCACCTTGATATTAAGAAGCAATCTGAATTTTTACGTCGCTTAAATATTGAGGTTTTACTGTAATTGGTTCTACATGCGTAAAATCAACCTCTATCCTGAGTTGTCGTTACTTATCATTCACATACACCTCTGTCAACGACTGAAAAGTAGTTGAAAACCACATAACCGAATCTCCATCAGTTTACATACGATACTTTAATGTAGGCTTTTGTTTTTCTACTATTGTACATTTGTTGTCATATTTTTTCTTATTTACATTCAATTTCTGCGTTCTGTGTCCATTTGTATGACTGGAATTTGTAACTTATCAACCTAATAAAGTCAAACCTGTGTTTGCGACCACCTCCGTATAAAGACTCTTTGAATAAAGGCCATTCTTTGAAAAAAAACATAACTGATTATTTAGAACAAACTGACCTCCGAATAAAGGTTATCTGTCAATGAAGGCCACATTTTGACTTTCCAAATGGTGGTCTTTGTTCACAAGTTTGACTGTATAAACAAACACTTTCTGTCAAGAAGTAGTAAAATAGATAAATAAAATGTTTTCTGTGATTTTCTCGTAAATTACGACATCTTTTGTCTCCAACGTATTGTACGAAAGAGGTTGTTCAATTTATTTGTAAAACATATATCATTGGTGGCTTTATTTCTTGATTTACAAGAATCTTGTAAAAGCTCAGACGCTGACAGAGATGTATGTGAGGGATAACGAACGACAACTCAGGACAGAGTGGTATAAAATACATACCCGCCGTAGAGATTGAACTTTCCAGTCTCCGCCTCTCTCGCGCAGCTTTCTCTTTCTCTTGCAATTCTCGACGTTTGAAAAATCTCTTCTTAATGCTACCCGATCTACTTGTAGCTCTCGATCCTGAATCTGCCGAACTTGATAATGAAATTCTTTTACCTTTTTTACTACCTTCTAGTATATTTTCAAGACTATACATACTTCCGCTACCCGAGAGCATATCCTTAACAACCGCTGTTTGCAAGTCAGTCAAACTCTGTCTTATCTCCAAGGGCGTAAGTCCCTGATTATTGCTGGCTTTAATTTTAGCACCGTGACGTAATAATACTGTACATATATCGGAATTATAAAAGTTTTCAGTAGCGGCAACATGTAGAGGCGTGTTTCCTGTTTTATCCCGTACGTTAGCATCAGCACCATGGAACAACAGGTGACACATAGCAACCTCCCTCTTCTCTTGTATTGCTATGAATATGGGCGGAAGGTTAAACAGTTCTTCCTGTGTGTGCGTAATTTCATGATCTAAACTTATAGCAAACGTGGCTTTTGGCTTGGCATCAATACTAAGCGTCGCGCTGTTCTTTCTCGGGGTTAAATCTGCTGGAGGCACGTGACTGGTTTCTAAAGGACTTGGAACAGAAAGAGTTAAATTGTCGACTGATCGATTTGTTAGACTGTCTTCAGAATTCGACATCTCATAAGATTCCTCAATAACACAATCGGGACGCAGTCTATTGTTATCGGACAAAAACGACGACAAACGTCGTTCAGGATTGATCAAATTAGTCCGCGGTTCGTTAGGATCAATACCTTGCTTAAGCAAGACCTCAATTACATCCAAGGAATTATGAAGGATGGCCACATGCAGAGAAGTCCTGAATATATCAGGAATGTCGCACTCTGGTGTGACACTCTCTCGACGATCAAAATCAAGCCGCTCAAAGAAGTACGGGTGTTTATTTCGACCGAACACATCTTGGTCCTGAGACCGAGAACTTGGGCGTCGACTTCTAGACTCGACACTAAATTTATCTCCTCCAGGGCTCGTGCACCGGATGCTGGTCGGAAATTTTCCATAATGGACTTGAAGAATTTTTGTAACGGCGAATGCGTCATTGTTTCTAAGCGCTCTATCGAGTTGCTCACTTTCCATGGAAAGATCAAATATGGAAGACACTGTACTATTTGAACGGGTATATATGGACGAGTTACAATCGGGAGATAGATATCCCGTATATGTGGGCGACAAATGACCCTGGGGCGCTGATGAAGCGGGCGGGGAGTTGGAAAAATCTTGAATAACGAACACATCAGGGATCTTTGTACGATTTGGAGAAAGGACCATTTCTTTAGAACACTTTCTAGACGCCATGCCATTCTAAGCTGGTTTTATCTTGTCTTAGATGTTTAGTAAATAAATACGCAAAATTCCATTATCGACCCACGACACAAAATATCTCATGAAGCATTTAATTCAAAAGTTTTCATAATTTTAAACACTTTGATGTCACGTTCATTCCTTTATGGCATTGACAACTTCCTTGTACTGGTGTAGATCGGTTGTCGGATGCGTGATGTTTTACATCCATTATCAAAGTTTCACAATACCTTCCGGTCGTAAACCAGTCTGCAAATAAAAATATGAAAAATAATAATTACTGGCTGGTAAACATAGTGATAGATATTGATACTGCTAAGCAAAGAGAGACAACCGTTGATGAACAAATGAGACAGTTTCGTCCGAATGATGTTGAAATGCATAATGAGTGTAAAATCTGGTTTGTGAAAAAGATATTCTGACCAATCAAGACTTTTTGTTACTGAAACAGTTAATCACGTAAGCAAATGCTCTCCACACGGGAAATAAATAAGGTCATATATGCAGCCGATCTTCATAAGGAGGTTCATTTGTTGAATTATATCAACAAGCGTTTGTTTTAAAATATAGGTAAGAAAATGATTACTAGAAACAAAACACATACAAAACAACTAAATCCCCCCTCAAATACTACCATCTTTTAAACAACCAGCCACAAACCCACCCAACACTCAGTACCAAACAAAAAATGGCTGACGAAACACGGGCTCCCGGAGGTTTCCCAACTTGGAAAGGTCTGAAAGAAAGCTACTGGGGGTTTAACTAGTTTGCAAGGCGCATCATCAAGTCACTTACCCCCGGGGATGCAAAAAATCTAAATTACTTAAATTACTGCAAAAGAAGGAATTGCTCAGTTGTTTGTGTGAATGTGTGAAAAGGACAAAGTTCAACGTGTGTGAAAAATAATTGAGAATATTTTAAGTAAATTAACTTGTATTTAATTGTCTAAGGTAAATTTATTGATCAAATACCCCGGTGTTAATATATTGTAACAACTGAATCAAAACCGTAACAAACTATTAACTATTCATGAACCCATTCTATGACCTCATTTTAATGATGTTTGTTTAATGTATAATGATGTTATATGGCGCAGCGACAACTAATGGTCACGTGGCGCGCATTTAAATAAAAGGTAAAACCATTAATACAAAATTGACAAGTTATAATGACAACTGATATGAATTAGTTACAATTGATTTGCAAAATCAAAAAGTAAAATAAAGGTGAGTGAGATTAATCTCACTTTGTTTTACACATAGAGCATGAGCGTATACTTAGTTAACAAGAAGTTTATTAAAAAAGGCATCACAGATTATTTATGGTCCGTTTTCCTTTATGTAATCAATAATTATTTCAGGACTGACATTTTTAAAAAGTGCATTCATGTGTTTGACATCGAAGAGTCTAATACGGATTGAAGGGCGATGCAGTCAACATGAATAATTATGTTTCATAGAATACGGTGCATTGAATGAAATACGATCTAGCATATCACCCCTGGTGAAAAACCAAGAACGGGTTTAACGTGAATGACCAAAGCACTTTACCGTACAATTGGTTATATCCCTGGAGACTTTATTTCGGTGGGTTCGATTTTTGCGCAAAAAAATATAGAAACTAATGCTTAATGTTATCAGTGGTTTCTGGAAAGACATAAACGGTAATATGTCGTAAAAACTGATTTTTATTTTTTCCATCAACGCAGAAATAAAATAAGCTGTTTAAAATCGCGCAGGAATTAGACGCACATACGCTTTTATGAACATTTAAAGTGTGAGATAAATTCAACCAAAGGAATTGTTAACAGATTTGCCAATGAAATATCGGGAAGGGACGTAACTAAATATGTCAAAAATCTCAAATGTTCAGGAGTTACTTCCCGTTCATTGAATGCTAGCGTCCGAGTTTGGTTTCCGTCAAGCTGTCTCAGATTTAGTTATCATGACAGATTATATCTGTTTGTTGATTTGGCAGAATCCCAAACTCAATTAAATGAATTCGTTTCTGGTTTGATAAATCACTTTTATAGGATACCATCATACCACCTAAGCATTTGATTGGTTCATTGTGGCCTTAAATATTTCATTAAGCAATGACAAATGCACATTTGTACGGCTGGAATTCGACCGCGGCTCCTACGATAAAATTTCGGTCCAGAATTTTTTTTTATAATGAGTAAGATGGAAGAAAAAAACATCTGAAATATTTTTAGTGACATACAAGATTTATGTGACGTAAATCCATGATAGTCCGCAATAAAAACGATATTGTCAGATTTTCTCCCTCTCAGGAAGGGCCAGAAAAAGTCATGTTTACGGTTACAAGACCGACCCTACTTTTTTGCTCGGATACTGATGTTTATAACTGCAAAGTAGGCAGTACGAAAAGACTTGGGGACGAATCGCACCCCGTATTCTGACAAAAGGTGTGATTAAAATATTAGAAAAGTTTCGACCGAGCTTCCCAAATTATTTGGCCAAATAAGTCTACACGTGACGATTTTTTCCAGCTTAATGACTTTATAAACATGGGCATACTTAATGAAAGATCATGAAAAAAAATCATTTCATGTCATGCTTACACCATTAATCACTAACACTCTGGTGATATACGGTCGACACTACTTTAGCCTAAACTGGCTCCCGTTGACTGTGTTCCCGCTATACAGAGACCTTTGGTGCACTGCAACATGGCATGGGGACCAGTTAATCATTTAGCCTTGTCCGCTTATTAGTTCAGCATAACCGTATTGATTTTACCATTTTTTGACAGAAAAAAATCAATATAACACTAGCTTAGAGGTTGTCTAATGATCGACCCCATTTAATAAAAAATTCTTTCAATTAGCGACTCCCTTGCCGCGTTTCTGTTGTATAACATAATACAACAGAAACACGGTCTTTGAGGCGGCCACATTATCAAGTTGTAATGTACAGGTCAGATAATGTGTGGTCGTTTTAATTGGCGGTCTTAATACTGAAATGATCGCTTTGTGAGGCTTCACTGTACCAAAAATAATCAAATACAGTAAAACGTTTGCAGAAAAAGATCGGACATAATGAAGTAATCATTATTCCCCGACCGAGCACGTATGAACTTTAATGTAATATCTCTATCCGGAGTTTTCATTCGCTATCCCTTACATACATCTCTGTCAACGTCTCAAAAATAGGTAGAAAACCTTGTGTCCGAGCCTTCTTCAACTTTCATATGATACACAAAATCTCACTTTTGTTTTTCTTAAAACGTACATTTGTTGTCATCACAATAACATTCGATTTCTGAGTTTTGTTTTCATTTACCCGATTTAACTTCGTGACTTAATTACCTAAAGTAAACAAACACTTTCTGTCAAGAAACAGTGCGCTTAATAGATAAAATATGTCTGATCTTTTCTAGTAAATTATAACATCTTTTGGCTCTAATGCATGAGACGAAAGAATTGGTTTTACTTAGTCGTAAAATGTGTACTATTATTAGTTCTTGTTTTACAAGAATGTTGTAAAAGCTGAGACTCTGGCAGAGATTCTGATAAGCACGATTTCATCTTATTTGATACATTTTGTATTGTTATTTTGTTCAAGCAAAACCAGATCGTATGTCATAACAAATAAAAAGTCTGAGTCTGTCTGACGCTTTTGACAAAAGATGGAACATTTCATTGTTTACTGGTAAAAAAATACAAGAAATTTAAATGAACAACGTAATTTTCTCATAAATTTGTATCTTAAGGGAAGCATCAAGAATATTAACGTCAAATAAATATTTAGGAAAACGGCATAAATTTAGTTATATCACGCCTACTTACCTATTACTGCGCGTATTTATTACCCTGTAGCCTAATTTCCGTATTGTTAGGCAAACTATTTTTACACTGAATTTACGGACGCCTAGAAACCATGTAAACAATACGATATTGTTCATTTAAAAACATTCTGCTTAAAAACTCCTTATGTCTCAGATCAAGCTCGAAGAATTGGTCGTCAATTATAAATGTCAATGTTGATTATATTTACTACTAAACAAAAACTCGTTGAAATAATAGACTTATGGAGGCCACGGCAGTAGTCCAGTGGTTAACGTGCTTGACTTGTAACCCGTAGATCCGGGCTCAAATTCCTATCGCGTCCGGTCATACCCGTCTATGAAAATTTGTCAAAAATGTCGATTTTCCTCCATATGTGGAGAAGTTGCCAGGTCCATCCGAATGTGTAAGTTAGTACTGGTCAAAGATGAACTAAGTAAATTTTCACATTGCGACCACCTCAATATAACGATCACCTTATTATAACGACCACTTATTTTCAGACAGGCTTTCAGTAACTTCCCAATAATTCTGAATAAAGACCACCCTGTGAAAAATCGACACCGATTATTTTGAACAAATTGACCTCCGAATGAAGGCCATCTGTCAATAAAGGCTACACTTTGTTTTCCCAAGGATGGCCTTTGTTCACAGGTTTGACTGTGTTAAAATGTCAGTTTGTCTGTTTAATGACGTTTATGTCCGTCGTCCATTCAAAAAGATCAATTCTAAAGAAGTGCGTTTCTTTTGTAGTTTTCAGTGCACAAATTTAATGACTGGAGGAAACGTACAACCAAATTACGAAGTACCTTAATTTCCCATAATGTTCCTTTTTATCATAATCGCTATCACACCACAGGAGTTTCAAGATTTCGAAAAAAATAAATAATAAATCCGGAGTCGGGTTCCATTAAAAAGTAGACTTTGGTAATGGATGATGAACATCGTTCAAATCTGAAAATATGTATTATGTTCTGTTCTGCTCAGTTCTGTAATGAGAATGATATTTTTGATTGTCTTCTATTTCGTTTAAGGTGAGTATTTCAGCTGCGTGTAGCGGACATTTTACTTCACCACTGCTCATACCTTAGCATCATCTCAAAGGAACTTGACAATATCCCAACATAAAGCGTGATTGTGAAGAGGGGATCGAATAATCTTGAAAATAGTTGATTTTATCAGTGTCCGACTCACATATTTTTTGGTACTTTTTTACGCTTAATGCGTGTCTGATTAGCTTTATCGATAGAGTGTCAGGTTAGTGGATTTCGGTTTTGTAAGTTCGTATCCTTTGCGAGGCAATATTTGTAGTTTTACATAGGTATCATACTTAAAGTACGAAATATAAGCCTCAAAATAAAATAAGAAAAATTGTAGAAATATATTCTTTTTTATTTGACTCATGATGATGGAGACTGGCGAAGCTTGTATGTTTGGAATAAAAATAACTGAACACAGATGGAATGACGAATTACAGGACTTTCATTGTTAAAGCCGTAACAAAAACAGAAGGGTCACATATTTAAAATTTGTTACCAATGTAATCACATTCGTTACGAGTAAAATAAAAAAACGGCATAGATCATGTTCGCCACAAAACATGTTACATATGTGCTTGATTTCCGCTACAAATGTGATCACATTTGTAACACTTGTGGCATATGTGATCATATATAAAAGGTGTCACAAATATGATCTGTTACAAATGTGGTCTTACATACCTAGCTTAGTAGAAACTTCGAATTATGTCATCAATCGGTCAGATAATAATAGCGGAAATATATTGCCCCAAGGCACAGTCGATGAAATAGATATACTTCATATTATGGAGACTAACTGACCGTGTAATGTTATTAATCAACATCTCAATATTTTTTATATAACGGCCGTAAAAGTACATGCTTTTGATTTCTAATAAGTGTTCCTTTTTACGGGGCTTTCTGCCTGCTTTGAATCAGGGCCTATATGAAAGGAGTGAAAAGTTCATGAAATTTCATAAAATCAATATATAGAATATCAAGACGGTGCTAAAGTATCAAGTAGTAGATAAAAAGATCATTTTATTAAAATGAATGACACGAATATTAATAACAATTTACTTTCTTTTATAATTGTAGAGAATAGAACCAATATCATATCACACTTATGTACATACGTCATAGAATGATAGAGCATATAGTAATTGTTTTAAGAATACACCGAGAGTATGGACAAACTACATTGTCGGTAAAAGAAAGATAGTCAACAACAGAGTCTATATGTACAGTATAACCTCACATAGCCATCACCTCAATATTACGACCACATCGTTATAACGACTACTTATTTTCGCAATGACTTTTAATAACTTCCTTCCAATTCAACTTGATAATGAGACCACCTCGGTATTACGACCGATTTTTCGTATCCCGAAGTTGGTCTAAATATCGAGGTTTTACCGTCCATAAATAACAGCAGTGGACAGAGAGACAAATGGACAGAATTCATTTAAATGGACATTTAACTACATACGGGCAATATGTTACTTCGTATTATTGCGTCTCACTTGTAATGAATGATTAAAACATTTCCTGACAGATGTACTTTCGAACATTTTGCTTACACCGATTTATCACCGTCTACGAGGAGTAAAGAATCTATGATCTGGTGTTTGAAACAAAGAGAATGTTTTTAAAAGCAAACAATCGATGACCATTATTACCAGTATCGCTAGAATCAGTGTACTATCAATTTAACCTCCATATCTCACTAATCACTAGAGGTTGTTACGTCGCTTTTATCAAGTCGCTTTTTTTACTGGGTCTCTTCTAATTATTTCATTATCCACGATGACGCAGAGAGATGGAGGGCCCAAAAAACATGGATGACGTCAATGGTATGTTTACGTTACCCGCTAAAAACTGCTGGTACTTTTAATATTCTGGTAGGGCTATGTATTGATATTGCTTCTTTGCCAGGAGTATTTACTGCATTACAAATAATGCACTTTCGCTCCGCTTATATTAATACTAGGGACTTTCATATTTATTTCATAAGCTCTATTTATGCGATAAGTACAGTATAACCATTGAAAACCGGACATTCTTTGGAAATGGGATGATTCCTCAAGTCCCATTATTATTTTTTTCTATATTTAATAGTTCTCTGAAAACCGGAATTCTCGGAAAACCGGATTTTTAGCCCAGTCCGGAAATGGTCTAAGTTTTCGGGGGTTACACTGTATTACCAAATCAAGAGGGCCATGATGGCGCTATATACTAGTGTCGCTCAACTGAATAACCTCATAAATTGGCAACTTGATACACAAGTAACTCAAAGGGCAAGAAATATTTTAGACCACAGGAGCATGGTTTTATCAATTTTACCAGGGAACCATTAAACAATTCTACACACAAAAGATCTATGCTCTTGGCCATGCACTTTCGGCTAAGAAGAATTTTAAAGGTTTTCCATGTATACATCTATATAAAACAAGTGACCGCCTTGTCGAGGCCAATTTTGACCGGTACGTACAAGCGGTGCCCCGGTACTGGGCTTATATCATGCTTAATACGGTTTACCGGTACACTTTTTATATCGTAACTACCCTACTTATCAAAGGTGACTTTAACACTGGGTTTACTACGCATATAGATACGTATTATGAACAAATGGATACAGCAAAACCCATAAGCATAATTATGGTGTAAAGTATTACTAGTCGCCATTTTCAATTTAGGTTCGCTTAAAGCAGGACCACCCGAACCACAAATAAAGATAGAAAGAAGCATACAAAATTTTGAAATGCCATTTAACATTGGTAAAATACAGCACTTTGAAGAAACCTTTGAAGAACACATACGTATAGTTGTAAAAGTTTTTGATGGAATTTTAAGAACTGATAAATAATTCTCAGCTACGTTCATAATATCATTAACAATTGCTGAGAGACGGAATATTTACGTGACGCACCGTATGACCCTAACATCAGCCAATTAAACCCCACAACGGATTTATATTATGTAAATCAGCTTTTCTTCTTAACGGATGAAATATTAATTAGATTTACCGTTGAGTCTTATTCCGATCATTCAATACACGAAGCGGCAGGTTATACTATTGGGACAATCGATGTACTGTTATTAAGCATGACTCGAAAAATGTGTCACCATTAATTAACAACTTTAACATCATCGTCGCAAAATCAGAAGATAATTAGGGCGGTTGGTTTCATAACTAGGTCAAATAGCGTTGAATACATGCGCCCTCTGTGATATATGATAATTGTTCAGTGCGTTCGGTCACACAATCTATTGAATACTCGGAAACTTGATATATATACGACCATAATAATGTAATTAAAATGTATTTTAGATATCCGTTAATATCAGTTAACCTATTCGATGTTAATTGTTTTAAAACATGATATCACCACAATGGTTAATAGAACCGAACAAAAAGCAGTGAATTCATGTTTCTAAAAAGGACGCCAATGAATATTGACACAGAATCAAAATAATTAATATTTATAATAACTTACGGTTTGGCGCCTAAATGTTAATTTCGCTGATGTTATGTAAAAAATAGTATATCTCAATTTAAACTTAACAGTAGCATATAATTCTACCACATGACTGTCGCTGCAGCTATTTTTCTATGAATCTTGGTTCCGTTTATAGACATATATTTGCTAGGATCGCATTTTTAACCTTTACATAGCATGCTAATAGTACGCGTTTCTTAACACTTTAAACAACAGATAATAAATCTTCACAACTATCTAACTGACGAACCTTTTGTTTTCAAACCAGGAGGCAGAAGTTCAAAAAGTGGAACAACAACAACAAAATATCATTTCTCAAAACGATATCTAGGTCAAGTAACTTTAAATACGACTATTTTCATTCTAGCCTAAGAAAATAGAAAGTTCTGTGGTTGAAATAAAATAAAATAAACATAATAAACTGTTAACCACGTGACTTCTTAACGAGAAACAATCAGCGATAACTCGTGATATTATCATTACGAATTTCTGATGCCAATCTTGATTAGAATTCCTGTTATCTACGAGAAATTTCAATTCTATAATAAGAAAGGTTCGATCAAAATTATAGCAAACATATCGTTCATAATGGTTCTTTTTGAAACAACTATTCTGTAAAATTACATTATGATTTAATCGAAATAGCATGTTAGTAGTGAAGGGCGATACCCTGGTACCATCGTAGGTACTTCTGGTACCACATTTCCCTCACTATGGGCGATACTCTGGTACCAAATTTTCGGAAAATGAGGTCAAAATGTGTGAAAAAAAGGGGTGAAATTGTGAAATTTTGGTCAATGTTTTGTTTTCTTCTGGTACCCATTTTGGATAGGTGGGGGTACCTCATTTTGTGTTTTTTGGGTACCATTTTTTGAATTTGAATTGTGTTTTTTGAATTTGAATTTTCAATTTGTTTGGTGTGGGATTTTGTTTTTTAGACACAAAATAAAGACAATTTGACCCAAGTCAATTTCTCAAAAAACATGGTGGCCCTGAAAAGGGCCGTTGGTTTTGGTCACCGGACCATTTAGTTAGCAGCAGGCTCCTGTTTGACGTAGACCTTACGCTTGTCAGAGTAACAGTCTTGACAGGTTGGGTCCCCGCAGTACCAATCTTGTTGAGGATAACAGTCTCGGCAGGTCGGGTCCCCGCAGTACCATTCTTGTTCTGGAACAGAGGGTTGAAAGTACTCTCTCTCGGCAGTGGTAATCAATTGCCAATGGTCTTCTTCTTCTTCTTTTTGCTGATAATACGCTTCCAGCCCTTGTCTTTGCTGTCTGATCTCAGACTGAAGTTCAGCCTGCTCCCTAGCTGCTTGTTCCCAGACAGCTTGTTCTTTCTGCCTCTGTTCTGACTCGTACTCGGCAAACGCCCGTTCCCTATCGGCCTGCTCCTTCGCCTCAATATCATCCATAGCCTGTTGTCTACTTTCTCGCTCTCTGAGTCTATTCAGAGCCCGATCTCTAGCAGCCTGTTGCTCACGCCGCCGCTGCCGCCGAGGACTAGCTGTCCTGGCGGGTCTCTGATTTCGTTTCTCAAGATTCAGAAAATGTTGTCTCATTCGAATCATTTCATCACGTTGATGATAGCGATCTACTTCAATACAATTCATGGACTCACCAATAGCCCGTTCTTCTTGTTCTCTCTTGTTAACCACATTAGCCGCCAGTTGACGGATGTTCCGCCATACCCTAGCCTGTCGTGCCGTCAATTGTCTAGCCGTTTCTAGCTGATTTAACAATGCATTCATCTTGAGCGCTTAGAAGGAAATGAAATGACGTGACGCAATGCATTGGATTTTTATACGGCAAGCGCGAACCTGTGTGAGAACATGTTAAATGACGTCACGTCCATATTTTTAGTCGCTAGTTTTTGGTGTGTTTTTGTGTTTGTTTTGTGTTTCTTAACTCCTAATACCAACAAAGTAAAACAAACAGGTGGTATTATTTTTTATATTTTTATTCAACACGAACCACATGTTTTAAACATAGAACAATAATGAACCATATGTTTTTGTAAATCAAGCATTTTAAACAAAACAGCATTTTTTTGTACATTTTTTTTTTTGGTAGAACAACATGTTTTGTACATATTTTTTAAACAGAACATTTTTTTTTGTACATATTTTCTTGTTAGAACAACATATTATGTACATATTTTTTAAACAGAACTTTTTTTGTACATATTTTTAAACAGAACAAGATGAAAGTAATCAAATTAAAGTGAATAATACATCATGTTTGTATTCATGATTCTATATTGCAAATGTCTTTCACCTCCTATTCTATCATTGTGTCGTCCAAAACACTTTTGTCCACATTTGTTCACATACTGAGCTTGTCTATAATAAGTGCCATAATATTGTTCAAACCAACGGGTCACATACGTATCGTTATCTCCTGGCCTATCCTCTAGCACTTTGAATCGAGTCAGAAGGATCTGGTTCAGGTCACATCCACGAGAAATAAAGTCCAGAACGAATATACAATACACACCACACACAGGTAAAACATTCCCTTGTATACACAATGCATTCCACTGATACGTTTTTGAATGTTTTTTCACAAAAGAGAGAATCTCCTCAAAGGGTGGTAGTCCATAAGAATCAAAGTATACGATGGTATGGTCTTTGATGTAAATAGCCACCCAGTGTTCTCCAGGTTGATTCGCATTGTGTGTATTCACAATATAAGCCTTTATATGATGAGGATTCTCCGAAGGTAACTGATCTTTTGCACAAACACGAGCATGCAATGTCGATAACATCGGTGAATGATCTAAGATATATTGAAGTTCATTCGTCTCCATAATGCCAATGTCTATTCACACGTTCTGCCCACACACTTATCCAGGAATCGTTCAGTTCTGACTGATTCTGATAGAGTTCGTTTTTAAACTGAATCCATAATCGACAGGCATCTCCTTTTTCACTATCGGTCAAGGTCACGAGTTCAGGATACCACTTTTCCATGACCTTGAGCACATCCAAATCTTGAATCGCTTTTTGAATGTACAGTTCTGTCCACTCTGATGTGTTCGTGAATAAGCACAGGACATGTTGTACTTGACTAGGATGATCCACTTGACAACCGTAACAGTCTTTATGCACTTGATCATAAATCAACGTTTGAAGTGATTCTGTCACATGGTGGTTCAATCCCTCTCGCAAGGATTCCGTTCGTTCACTTGTATCACAAGGATACGCCAATAATTGCATTTCAAAGTCTTGTCCTGGTTCCATGTTATCTATGTCCATTTTTTCTAGATTCAACCATTGCATTTTAAAGTTTTGTTTGTGTTCCATTTTTTCCATTGATCAATAATCTAGAAGTACTTCTCTAAACTGGTTGATTTCAATCTGATTATCGTATTCCGCATACACAATCACGTTAATAACTTGTGCTAGCGCTCTGGCAAAGTGAAATTCCAATCTCAGATTCCCCGTTTTTATAGGATGGAGTTGACCTTCCTCGCAACCTTGATCGGCTGTCAAATCCAGTCCCCAGAGTGTGTAACCGTGTTGATAATCATTCAAACTCAATCCAAAGGAACGATTAAGTCCAAGTGCTCCTGTGGCTTGATAGAGTGACATGTAGGACCGTAGACATTCTCCCGTTTCGAAATTGGGTTGAAACGGTTTGTTATGAATACTTTTTCCATCAATACTGACCTCCAGATGATTGAGATCAAAATGACGGAAATCAAAAGGATTGGTCCCTATATCCCCATTCATATCTCCATTTCTCACCATACCAATGATCAGTCGTTTTGGTAATTGACCTTGAAATAAATGATCTTCAATCTTGGAACGTTGACCGTTAGGAATAGTAAAGGTTTTCACCTCAGTCCGTCGGATGGGAATTTTCATGTTGTGTTGAGCAATGTGTTGATTGAGTTGATTGGCCACCACAGGGAGTAAATCCACGGTTCTCACATTGAAACCCGCTTCCATAAACTTGATTTTTGCAGGTGCAGCAGCCATGAGACAGAAATTGGGTGATGCTTTGTTCAGTCTTAGACGTATTTCTATCTCATTAGGTAAATATTTATCTTGCATCACCAGATCCAAATGAAGTCGACCACATAGTTCCACTACACGACTTTGATGGACACGATTTCGCCTTTCCACATAACCCTTGTTATCTCCATCATGGACTTTGGTATTCATCTGACCAGGGGTATCTGCGGCCCATAATTCTAATGCTTGAAGCTGAGTGCTTTTACAACTTGGATTGAAGGAGAGTAAATTTCCTAGGTAAGCACGATAGGCATACGTGTCCGCATTGCTGGTGATCAGTTTATTATTCAGATACACATCGATGCTACTGAACATGCTGTGAAAAAAGTTATTGACGGTTGCAATTTCACTGTCATTCGCCAAGTCTGAATTATCCGCCTGTATAATTTTGATTTTCATATACAGATAAGACTGATTCAGATCTGTCCATTTTTCTACTTGTGCAGGAATCACGAATTCAATTGGAGCATTATTATCCAGGGCAGAAATGGGATAATGCTCAGTCCATTGTCCCTCCTGCATGGCAGTCATCGTAGGGGGAACGACAGACACGTCCAATTCTGTCTTACTACATTCACAAGAACCGTGTTGCATCATGATTGTTTTTTTCTCTTTTCTTAATCGAAAATATCAAGTGGTCTGGCCTGCTTCACTCGACGACGATGAAGTTTCGAATGAGGTTTTTTCTTGATGGGTTTGGCCTTTATACTTTTCTTAGGTTTTTTGGTGACTTCACGTAACAAAGATGCGGTTACATTTTTCAATACGTTAGCTCCTCTTTTTCGTATCGCTTTTTTAGGGTTGGATCCTGACATGATCTCTTGCATGGCCGCTTTTCCTTGCTGGAGTCCTTCTTTTTTCAAGGTTCGAACTCCAGATCGAACCAAGGGATTCAGTAAAGGCATGATACGTTTCATGGCTTTCTTAAACATAGATCCTAGCCCCTGTCCATACTGACGAGGTTGACCTTGGTATATAGGCATCATTGTCGTTGGCGTAGATGTAGCTTCACCATAGACTTCCCATGAATAAACTGAATGGGTTGCCCTGTGTCACCCCTTATATGGATGGCGATGGTGTCAAAGTGGGCTTTAGCCAGTGGCACGGAGTGTACATTCAAGAACTCGAAATGAATATGTGGATTAGTCCCTGCTTTGGTTCTCGGGTCAAAGGAGCCACACGTAAAATGGGAGCTTCAATGTTTCCCAAATAGGTATAAGCCGCCAGGTCAGAATAGACAAACAAATGATTATGACCCATGTTCAAGTCTACCCCATGAGGAAATGGATCTGGATTCTCAGTTAAATAAATGGTAGGAGCACTATGAGGAGACCCACCCAATTTCATAAACATACTAGGATGAAACTGAATGCCTAAGTTCTTTGAACTATCCATCTTAATACGTTTACTTGTTCCTGAGAAACCTACAGTAAAACGGAGGTTTTTCTCTCTAAACAGTTGACCTAGATAATCTTTAATGACTTTGTCCAGGGTCTCTATCAGATGTTGTGGTGTAACATAAGTTCCTACCGGAATACAAAGACGTATTCCTTTTTCATCATTGGGGAAAAGACAGTAATGGGGAAAAGCCTCAAACGTTTTGGCCAGGATAGGATCCCGTGTGACAATGGAAAAATGTCGCTCTTCCTCCGTGATATTAATGACTTGACTCGGTACAATCATTTCTACTAAACCAATTTCCCAGTCTTGTTTATTGAGATGGATGGGTTTGAGTAGTTTGGTACGAAAACAACATTGGGTATTGTCTGGGAACAGATCCATTGAACTGTCACTCATCAGGGTAATGTAAAACGAACTCATGCTGGTTTGGGTTTATTGAATTTCAAAGAGGGATTCGGTAGAATATAACCCAGAGAACTACTTAAAAGCAGGAGCCACAATTCACGATCGGGTCGTTCAAAACACACATTAAAGAGTGACACGCTAATAATGATAAACACCACCGCAATTTGGGCAAAAAAGGCGACCTTGTTCTTCGGCTCAATGGGTCTGACTTGCTCTGAGGTACTCTCTGAAGTACTCACTGAGGTACTCACTGCCACACTGGCTGTGTCAGACTGAGACATACTGTATTTAAACGAGATGAGATTCAGGAATCCAACTGTCAAATTTCGAAGGGTATCCTTTCCAGTGTACTTTAATTTCTTGTCTTATTTTCCCGTCTACTTTTCTCTTACGACGAGCCAACACTGATTCAATTTCATAGATACCATCGTCTTTTATAGATTGTATTTCAGAGAGATAAAACGAACCCAGAATAGGTTCTCCATCTAAATCTGTCAATTGAACGGTCGGAGGTGAAGTTCTTTTGACATGGGTCACTCTAAACACTTCAGTCGTCCAGTTTGGTAGATAGCCTTTATCAAAGGTACGTTTTGTTTTATTGATGCGCACAATCTCTCCCACATGAATATGTTGTTGATGTGGTTGTGGTTTCTTTTTTTCTTTTTTTCCATACAAGGTCAAGGTCACCTCAGATTCATTGTGTTCATTTACGGATGCAGGTGCCATTTGAATGCTTCGATGAAATCGATGATTATAGGCTTGCACCAGATCTGGTAATACATCAATATATCGTCGTGTGTGATGATGGGTAAAATATCTCCACATGTAGGATTTCAAAGTACGTTGAAAACGTTCTACTACACTGGCTTTGGTTTCTGGATTTTCAGTCGTGAAATAGTGAATACCTTCTTTCTCCAAAAACGCTTGAAATCTTTGATTCTTGAATTCAGTGCCTTTGTCCGTCTGCAGCGCTTTAGGTTGTCTTGTTTTCAGAATAGAGCGAAACGCTTCAATCAAAGTGAGTCCCGTTTTATCCTTGAGTGGAACGACCCAAGCATATTTTGAAAATACATCAATGACACACAACAGATATCGATGCGGTGTGTTGTGTTTGACTAAGGATTGCATATCCGCCAAATCCGCCTGCCACTGATGATCGATACCACCCACTTTGGTTTTCCGTCTTGAAAATTTCCGACGGATAGGTTTATGCAAGGTATACGTCTTTTGTCCTTTTAGCCAGGATCGCACTTGATTCAAAGTAATGCCATGAGCTCGCACTGTCTTATAGAGACGGCGTATCCCTCCAAAAGCAGCAGGATGTAAGGGATCATAATAGATCTTCTGTAACACGGTATCTACTTTGGGATCCATAGTAGTAGTAGTAAGAGTCTAGTAAGGTTCCCACTGAGGCTCTGGTTTGATTTTTTCTTGTTTTATAGGTTTCTTCCTAGGAGAAGAAGTAAAAGTCGCAGGTTTCTTCCTAGGAGAAGAAGTAAAAGACGCAGAAGGATCGACAAAACTATCGTAAAATTCATCTTCCTCAGAGTCTGACTCGGGTTGTTGTATCCAGGACCATCTCCGTTTATTTCCTACCACTTCTTGGGGTACATTGACTTCTCTTAATCCACGAGAAAACTGTTCCCATCCTTTGGGGCTAGACCCTTTTCTTTGACGAATCACATCATTAACTAAATCTATAATGTTGGATCCTTGTATGGGTTTTCCATCATATTCCAAAACACCTTGTTCATTCCATGACATATGAGGATGATTTTGAAGAAAGTGTAATAAGAGTTGAGTTTTTCGACGCATGGTTTGGGGAACACTTTCAAGAATCCTATCGGCTAGGGTTAGTCTATCGGTAGCTGCTGCTTGAGCTGCTGGAGCTGGAGCTGGAGCTTGAGCTGGTGCTGCTGGAGCTGCTGGAGGTGGCATGGTGGGTTCACGCGCTTTTTGATGTGACAATTGAAACTTTTGTAAGACTTGTCCATAGTGTTGTGCCTTTTCTGATTCGGACAAGGATTCATTTTGTTGTAGAACACCCCCATTTGTTTCTGTAAATCAGAGGTCTGTGTGACTTGTGGGGGAGGAGGTAAACGTGGTCGCTGTTCTGATTTCCATCGATTCATCTCTTCTAGCATTTTAAACGGGACAATAGCCATTTTCTTCATATTTTTTTCACGAGTTGAGCCACTCCACCACTGAGTGCCCCTGCCGCTACAGTTTTAGCAATGACTGGAGCGAGCGCCAATAATGGAAATAATCCTCCTTTTTGATTTAACACCCGTTTCTTTTTTTGAATCGATACTTTTTTATCTGCTAAGGTACGGAGATGTTGACGCTTGGACTTCAACCTTTGCTTTTGAGTGGGGGATAAGGCAACATTGCCTTTTAAAACATTGTGACAACACTCGGAGACGCATTGAATCACTTCTTTCGGTGCTTTTTGTATCATCTTTCTTCTCATTCCCTCTGGGGCTTGAGTTAAACCCAACACCAGATGACCGTACTTGTGTAGGAGTGGTCGCTTTGGAGCCATGATATCAACTGATGCTGTTTCATACATCACTGTTTATATAAAGCATCTAAGGCTTGTTTAGAAGCTGAACTCATCGGTAGGGTTCTCATTAAGTTCACACGTCCTTGTAAGATAGGTTTCAATACCATCTGTCTTGATAATTGCGATAATTTCAAGGGTGAAAATCGAGTCACAGGGGTATCTGGTGATGAAGAACTGATGTACGAAGTAGAACTTTTACTGCTTCTGGATCTGTTTGACCCGCTTCTGCTCAAAGAAGAAGAACTTAATCTGTTTGACCCACTTTTGGATCTGCTTCTGGATCTGCTTCTAGATCTGCTTTTTTTGGATCCGCTGGAAGAACTTAAACTGCTTGATCCACAGGTCGAACATGTACTGGTTGACCCACTGGTGGAAGAAGACGAACTCAAACTGCTTGATCCACAGGTCGAACATTTGTATCTTGACCCACTAGTGGAAGAAGAAGACGAACTCAAACTGTTGGAAGAAGAAGACGAA